>JAYMTF010002055.1:0-19844 GCA_036897485.1 Pelargonium nanum | reverse complement strand
ATATTGGAAAACATTAAATTATCTAGTAATCCTTAATTTTTGCAAAAAATAGAAACATGACACTCATTTTGGGACGGATGGAGTATTTAATAAGTTTATTTCGATAAGATGGAAGCATATCCTAGCAATGACAATGACATGTAAAAAAAAATGGACCCTACTAAATATAACACTCACATGGGAGGAGTTACTTGTTAGCGTTTTTATGGTATCCAATAAATGAATAATATAAGGTATTAGGTAATTAACATAAGTTAGTTGACTTGGCTTCTTTAACTACATTACTCTCTCATTTAATTAGGGCTTTACGGACAGCCTGTAATTAGGTCAAAATTATTAATATCATAAATATGTTGTTGGTGTTGTTATAGTTATTGCTGTTGGACCCATATGAAAATTGAAAACTCTTCCACCAAAACCAAATCCCACCCATCACCATTTGAAAAAATTCAATAATTTTGTTTTTGTAAAATTAAATGATTGTGACAAAGATGAGACACAAGATCAAATACAACTACATAATGACATGCCTATTGGAAATAAATTTTGTTGGTGTGGCTTTGAGAAAGTAGAGAAGATGCTTTACAATTTCATGAATGCAACAACCCAAATGGCCAAAACCAAAGAGTGTGTAGCTATAGTGAAGACATGGGTATTTATGTGGTTTGAAATCGTGAGTTTAAATTATATTATTTTCTGCGTTACAAGAAAACAGAGTTATATGTTGTAATCACCGGCTGATATCACCGGTGGTTTCATATTGGTTGGTGTTCACGGACTAATCACTCTTGAACGAATTCGATGACTAGTTGAACTTTTAATTTAGATTAAAGTGAACAAGTTTAATTTTGGTTTTGCAAAGCTTCTATCATGAGAAGATCCTCAACTTCCACTTGTGATTTGTGAACCATATAAATTTTGTGTTCAATGAATGTTTTTTAGGAGATATGGGCCTAGCCCATTTTGCTAAAGGTAATTTAGGCCCATTCCAGCTAAGCCCAAGTTACTACACCTCTACAATACACTCAAACCCAATACCACAAGAGATTGGGTGTAGGCCCAATTGTGATGAGAAAGCCCAATACTTCATCCACACACACAAAAAAACTTTTTATTTATTTTTGTATTTATCATAATTATTGAGAAAAAGAGAGGAGAGGAGAATAAAAAAAATTCCAAAATTATTTTACTTTCAAAAAAAAAAAATCCAAAATTCTTAATCCACCCAATCGCATCTTATTTTTAATTTGTAATACTATTCTTACACAAATAAATCATTTTGCCTATTCATAGCAAGAGTTATAAAAATTTATTCAAAAATCTTATTCTATCTTATAAAAAGACATTGAATGTTAAAATCTTAAAAAAAAATGACCACAAACATAATGTTATTTATTTTTAGTCTAGTCTAAATTAATAATTGATTATTACGAAATTGGTATTCTCAAATTTCGAAATAAATACCCACATGCCTAACAATCATATTATTTGACCATTTTGCTCAAATTTCTTGAGCTTTGCAATATTTGACTTCTTTGAATCTCTCCTCTCCATTGATTTTTTTTTTTCTCAAAAAAGAAACACAAGATAATGCTTTGAAAATCACAAAAAGAAGACACAATTCAATCTCAAAAGCATATTATATGATGTAATCAATGAACAATTTTGCATCAAATCTCATTTTCTAGAACGTCAAAAAGTCATGCAAATAGTAGCTACCAATTGTGTAACAACAACAAACCAATAAGAAAAAAGTTAAAATAAGAAAGTGCAAATCCCATAGAAGTTGGGAAGCACTACCCCTTTTGGGTAGTGGTTAGATTTAGATCCAATTTAGATAAAAGTGCTAAAAATAGAAAAAGAAAGTGATAATATTTAATCTAATATTAATTTGATTGATTGTTAATACTACTTAAAAATTTTAAAAATAAAAGAATAAGTGTGCGAGTAAAAAATAGTTATGAAAATGAGATTTGGTAACAAAAAGAAAGAAAAGAACTAGGCAACAACAAAACGAGCACTGGACGCCCCTCTCATGTCATCACGGACAAGCTCAGTCAGACCTGGCGACACCAACCGATAAAGCACCACTCCCTCTTCCGACAAAAGACCTAAATTCGCCAAAGCAACCTCAGCCCCATCTCGATAGCAATGAGAGATAACACCACTCCAATCACTTTATCATTTTTCATGGTGGAACAAAAATTATTGAGTCATGTGTATTGCCACATGTGTACATTGGAGCAAGTAGGGCCAAGTAGATACTATCATAGAGAAAAATTGTGATAATTTTGGCTCATTCATGCTGCTAAACCAATCATGCCAAGAACCATCATTAGTTCATTACACAATGGTTTCATTATATCTTACACAAACCATGCTCTAATTGATTGTCATGTCTTGTTATGATGACAAGAGTGGCAAAGAACTCAATTAAAGGTGACATGAATATATAATGAAGATTTTTTATGGCTTTTACCATTTGGAGGGGGTTCATTTTTATAAGGAATTAAGAAAAAAACTAAATAAAATGGCTTGTTTTAAGGCTTTGATTTGGTTCAACTATAAGAATAATGATGCCATGATATAGTCTTTGCCCATCCATATGAAAAAAACATAAGACATGAATAAAACAACAAAAAGTGCCCAACAACATCCACCAAATTCAACAAAATTTGCAGGCAACATGATTGATCATTTCTTACATTTGAAGTGGTATAAATTGTTTTATTTTTTAATCAATTACTCCAACCTAATTTTTTTTATCTATTTTATAAACGCGATAATTATCTGACCAAATTTATGAAATTAGTCTCACACTTAGTGATTAGTATAATGAAATGGCATATTCAATGTGAAATGACATTCAAAAAAGTAATTAACAATTACTTAGTACCCATAATGCAAGGACATAAAATAAAAAAGAGATAGATTAATTGTCAAAAAGCATAGCAAAAAAAGCTCCCAAAGCAACCTCTTTTTGCACTCAAATTTGCTGTACATTTCACAAACCTCAATCATTTATATATAGTCATATAGAGAGAGAGAGAGACCATAACATAACACACAACAAAAGTAAAGAAGAAACCAAGAAAACATCTCTGGTTTTGTCTTGGAAACTGAGAGAAAAAAGAGAGCTTTCTTGAAGAAGTAACCAGAAAATACCATTTCTTGATCAAAATTTGCAGGTATGTACTACTATTTTTCTTCTTATTTGTCTCTACATTTTTGCCTTATTTGATTGATTTGTTAGTTTCTTTGTTTTTATTACCATCTCCTTCTTGCAGTTTATTGAAGCTTTGTTTTGCATCATATCATAGCTCTTTTAATTAATTGCTTCATTTTCAAAACTTCTTTACATCAATTGTAAGCAACATTTTCTTCATGATTATCTTCTCTACTTTTTCAGGGAAATTAAAATGTTCAATTTGGTCTCTAAACTAGTCATTTTGTTTTAAATTGGTATCTAATTTGATTTTATATTTCAATTTGATCACCAAACCATTCATATATTGTTTCAATTTGGTACCCAACTTTGTTATTTTGTTTGAAATTGGGTTAATTCATAATTGTGCCGTCAAATAAGATGTCTAGCCCATTTTTGTTGACGTCAATCGCACGAATGAGACTATTTTAGAACAAAATTGTATAATTTAGAGACCAAATTGACATGACGACATGTATCACTCAATCGTACAACTTTGTTCCCAATTGGTATGTAGATATATAGATAGTTTATTTGTATTAGTTCTTCTTCTTGATATCAGGGCTTGTTTCAACTTTGTTCTCAAATGATATCAGGGCTTGTTTTCATAATAAATATGTAGATAGTTTTGACCCGTAAAAATCATATTAAGATATATTCGATGTAGTGATCCACTAAAGTAGGCACTATAGCCTATGTGAGCATATATATTCCTTCCCATTTGCTTGCATTTTGTTCTTATTCCATCCATCAATGTTGGCAAAACTAAAGCCATATACATTAACAGACCTTTAAGAACAATTTGGTGAAATTGACATGTTAGAGACTTTTCTTAGAACATATCTCCATCTCTAGGGTTTGACTAGAATTTTAGAGGCTAGATACGAATTTTAGAGCTGGATTATATGTGAAAAAATAAAAAAAAACGTGACATGTTTAAAAATTAAATCTGAATACTTTTATAATAGAAAAATGAACAAATTATCATTTCAACAATCTTAGCACATGATATTACGCTAATAATTGTTAGACTGTTGCGTTCGAGCCAACTAATTTTCAGTCTATTATAAAAATATTGACTTTTAAACTGAAAAGTGCTCTAACTCTTCCATCATATTTTCAAATTAATTGTAATATTAAAATAATGATATGACCATTCCAAGCTTTCCAAATGCACAAGTTATAGCTCTTGAAAGTGCCCAAATTCTGTCCAATATGTACCTTTGATGTCACAAAAGTGCATTTCTTATGGAGTTTTATTTTTCATTAAAAAAATATATTTTTCTTTTCGTAATATTTCTTTTTTATTTGGATAATTGAGCTACAAATCATCTCCATCCATTGCCATGACTAATATACACTTTTTTATAAATAAAAATAAAATATTTTTCTATGGATTTTTTAGGAGATAAAGGAGAATATAATGTATAAAACTATATGTGAGTTGTGAGTATACATCACTAACAAATGATACTTCAATTAGTGGATACCACTTAGACCCACTTTCGGTGACTATAAATATTTATAAATAAATAAATAAAATAAAAAAATGGCCCATTACCCGTAATGGGCTGACCAAGCCCACACATGGCATGGCCCATTGCTAATATTATCATCAATAATTTTAAAATTAATGTATTATTGTGCAATCAATTTGATAAGTCAAGTCATTTGGTCATAGTAACCTTATTGATTGAAATTTTTACTTAAGTTAAATTTATTTGTATTATTACTTCCAATTTTATTCAAATCTGACTGGCATAGTTATATAAAAAAGAGAGTAATTTATCAACACGATTGGTTTGTACTTTTACACGATAAACTCGATCAAAAAATTAGTCGGCTGCACATTTAGTTGCCCGAACTTATAAGCACCTGTCGAGCTTTAGGTGCCATTTGGATCCAAAAATGAGGGTTCGAGTCGGATCCATGACTTAAATAATTACAAAACTTATGGTTCAAGTTTCAAACCCGAATTCAAGTTGAAAAGACTCGATTCAAACCTGACTCACAAAAAGAGTCCCCCTGTTTTCACCTCCAAAACCGATCGAAAAATTACTTGAGATGTAGTAAGCTACCTGAACTTGTAACGCATTCGAGTTTTTGGTGTCCGCAAGTTCAGATTGTATTCGTGGCGCAAATAAACACTTAACTTATAATTCAAGTTTCACATCGAGCTCAACTTTAAAAAAGTGAACTCAAATCCGACTCACAAAATCTTTGACCTTCGGTTCACAATTTAACCCCAACAAGATCGATAATTTTTTTAAAGTGAATGTACTCTAAGCTGCCCGAGCTTGTAAAAGCTGGTCGAGTTTCTGTTTCTCGCAAGTTCGGGTTCAAATTGTTGCGGGTTTGGACCGGATCCGTGGGTCAAATGTCAAAGCTAAATCAGTTATTTATTTCACTACAAATTTGATTCTTACAACTTACAAGCAACGGTTCACAAAATAGACTCAAGTCTCTCTCTCGCTCTGCTCTTTTGCTTTCAGGTTAGTGAAGAGGAACTGGTTCGATTGTCCGACCAAAACCCACCATTGATGTGACTGTGATGATTGTGAAGAAGAACACTGCTGATCGTCGCAATGTTGGAAAGCGCCACCTCCGTCGCCACCGCTAACGGTCAAAATGTGGCGGCGTTGAAGGACGATTGTTGGCTGAGCCAATTCAAAAATGGGTCGAATCCATGGATGGCCCGATACGCCTACGGTTTCATCTTCCTCGTTTCGAATCTGCTTGCTTGGGCTGTTCGTGACTACACTCGCGGACCTTTGTCTCAAATTCAGAGTAATGATTCTTTTTTTTATGAGCTATTTGGTTTTGCTTGTGCTTGGTCTTAGTTCGGTCATGGCTTGTTTCACTGTTTGTGTTGATGAAAGTGAGAATTTTGGGGTTTGGGGTTTTTTTAGTTGTGGAAATTATGTAAACTTGATGTGGAATATGGATTTTTGTTTGTGGCTATTTTTTAATTGAGCAAATTCTATAAGACCCAGACCCAAATTTTACCTTTTTTAGTGGTTTTGTGAATTGTGATGCTGATCACATGCAAATTTGATGTGGGCTAAGAATTGTGGTTTTAATTTTTTTTTTAATTTTTTTAACTCATGTCTCAAATATACCATTTTCGATGCATTTTCTTGGGTGGTTTAGTGTGGATTGTGATGCTGATCATATACAAATTTGATGTAGGATACGAATTTTTGTTTGTGGGATTTTTTTAGTTGGGTTTGTTCTACGACCCATCTGTCAGATTTGTCGTTTTTATGCATGTTTGGATATTTTTGTGGATTGTGATGCCAATCATGTACAAATTTGATGTGGGATAAGATTTTTTTTTTGTGTGTGCGCTACATCTCTCAAAATTTCCCTTTTTGGGTGATTTTTGTGTATTGTGATGCTTAATTGGTTATGATAGACAAATTTAATGAGGGCTTAGAATTACTTTATGGGGCTCTTTTAATTGTGGAAATTCTATAAAACCCATATCTCAAATTTACCATTTTTATGCATTTTTGGGAGATTTTTCTGATTAGTAGTTCTTAATCATATGCAAATTTGATGTGGGCTATGGGCATTTACAGGACTTGAGGGTTGTAATGG
Source organism: Pelargonium nanum (assembly GCA_036897485.1). Lineage (NCBI taxonomy): Eukaryota > Viridiplantae > Streptophyta > Magnoliopsida > Geraniales > Geraniaceae > Pelargonium > Pelargonium nanum. The sequence continues at coordinate 13,039 of JAYMTF010002055.1, read as the reverse complement.
TGGAAAAGACTGCACTGGTACTGAAGGAGTGTTGCGTGTGAGCCTCGGGTGCTTTGTATCCTTTAACACCACTTAGAATGATTCAGATTGCTAGTTTTGGATCAACGAATCTATGAATGAAGCTTGATCACACTCGTAATTTATCGTAGTTCTAATTATATTTCTTTTGAGGTATGTTTTGTTGATCCTTAACATCAGGATAGGTATTTTATATCATAATGTTCCTTTCAACTGTTGGTACCAAGAAACTGCATCAGCGTAGAGATGATTGGCACTCGGGTTGGTGGATTGCGAAGATTGTCGTGTGGATTGTCTTGACAATTATCACTTTCTTGCTTCCTAATGCTTTTATTGAGCTCTATGGTAAGCACGATTCATTAGTTTTTCTCGGAGACTTGAAAATTCAGATTGAGCATCTCGCTTGTTCGTTTTTTGCATGTTAATGTTTTTACCTCCTTTTGGGCAGGGGTGGTTGCACATTTTGGCGCCGGGTATCGTTGATTCCTGTTATTCCTGTCTTGCATGTACAAATTGATCGAATGGGTTGGTTGGGGAGTTCAAGATTAGCTTCCCATCTAAGTTGAGTCGATGAAATAGATTGGTTAATTTGTATTGACAATGTTCCGCGAATCCTTTTCAGGGTCTTTCTCCTAATTCAACTCATAAGCATTATCAGTTTCATCACTTGGGTCAATGATCGTTGCCAGTCCGACAGTAATGCAGTGAGATGGTAAGATTCTCCTTTTTTTCGGGAACTTGTTCCAACTCTGCTTTCATTGGTAACTTTAAAGTAGAGCTGGCAAATGGGCTAACAACTCGCTGGCCATCACTGATCCAACCCGATAATAATGGGCTTGGGCCACCAAAAAATGCCCCGATACACATGTATGCTTTTCTTTGTCTCGGCTCTATTCCGGTCCTTGACCTATTTTGCTTACAAAATGAGACGAGGCCCGCGGGCCATCACTAGCGTGACCTGCTGATACCAGGTCTAGTTCAACAAAAGTGGCTTAATAAGCATACCTGCATTTTTTGGCTAGACTCATTGACCCATTTTGTCGATTTTAACCTAAGATTTTTTTTCCCCAAATTGCTGTTAAGTCTACAAAATGTCATCTTGTCAAGGTTAGGAGAAGTTGTTGCAATGTGAAATCAACCTTTGTATGGTTCCAATTTGGCACATTGGAAATTATGTAATAGACTGCTGAAGAACCAATGTTTATGCATATTTTTGCTACTAACTAAACTTTCTAATCTATATCTTCTTAGACATTAAGACAAATGCCGTTTACGTACAATTACTCGAGCAAAACTACTAATTTATATGAAATTTCCCTCCCAGCCACATCCACGTGATGCTAATTGCGACCACATCATATGTTATTTGCATTGTGAGTATCATTATGATGTACATTTGGTACGCGCCAGAGCCATCTTGCCTCCTCAACATTTTTTTCATCACTTGGACGCTTGTGCTCCTCCAACTTATGACCAGTGCCTCTCTCCACCCAAAAGTAAGTTTTAGCCTTTGAATGCCTTCGGTTCACTCATATGCGAACAAAATTTGACGTCGTTTTTATTTTCTCTCCGGAAATAGGTGAATGCCGGGTTCTTGACTCCGGGGCTCATGGGGCTTTATGTTGTATTCATATGTTGGTGTGCCATTAGAAGGTATGGTTTCTAAGCTTTTGTTGTCATACAACCTATGCGTTTTGTTATAAATGGTACATTGCTCTAGGGAATCAAATTCACTTATATTGTTGTCGCATCGATGAAATTCTCATTTCAATTTTGTGAAGTCGGGTTCATTGATCAGTTTATTAATTCCGGAATACATTGCATTCACAGTGAACCGGCAGGAGGGAGCTGCAACTTGAAGGTGGAAGCTGCAAATAAAACCGACTGGCTTTCCATAATAGTAATGTTTCGATCTTCCCAAACTCTATTACCGGTTGTCTGTTTAATTTTTTATAGAAGTATTTGAAATGAAAAATTATTAACATGCTTAGTTTTCTAAGAATTCAATTAAAAATAATCGAGAGCTTCGAAGTTCTTCTGTCTTTGTACGAAGAATGCAGAACTCGGAGTTTTGTCTTATGTGAGTCCATACATGTGTTTTATCATGTGAGATGATGTGGCGTCCGATCTGACCGTTAAATTTAACCCGATTACCATATTTTGCAAGGGAAGTCTTTTGTATATTATTAGTTCAACCACACAAGTGCTAGTTCACATGAAAAAATCGTCCTTTAAAAATATATGTTTCACAAGTAACTTATATATTTTGGTAGCTTCTGTGATCATATTATTGATAATGACATATCGTTTTTGTGTCGCCAGAGCTTTATCGTGGCACTACTTGCAATAGTCATCGCAACATTTTCAACGGGAATTGATTCTCAATGCTTTCAGGTTTGTCGGACTAATCAGCATAACTTTTATGTTCTTTATCAGTTTCCATGGAAATGTATCTGACATAAACAGCAGTTCAGGAAAAAGGACTCGCTAGCTGAAGATGATGTGCCCTACGGTTATGGATTCTTCCATTTTGTTTTCGCCACGGGAGCTATGTACTTTGCGATGCTATTGATCAGTTGGAACACTAATCATACCATGAGAAAGTATGTTCCCTTCCATTACTAGAAAACTCATATTTAGCGACCCAAAACCTTTCATTTTGATAGTCACACAATCCCGTGATATGACCTTGTTATTGAGAAGTTTACGTGTGATTATACAAGTTTTAGAGGAAAAAAACTCGAGCATGCTGAATTTTGTTGGTTGGCTCGACGGGTTTAGTAAATTTCATCAGATTCTGGATAGAAAAAGAATTTCAAAGAGCGATAACAAGATTGAACCATAGATGATTATTGATTATATTAAATTGATCAACGAGCATAACTCAATTTTCGGATTTTATATGAGATTGCTATAAACTTTGCAGATGGACGATCGATGTTGGTTGGACCAGCACTTGGGTCAGAATAGTGAACGAGTGGCTGGCCGTCTGCATTTACTGTGAGTTCTCTCCTATTAGCCAATTTGAACCCGAAATAGCATTTTTGGGTTAATTCTCTGGTCGGGTTGAGTGTACTATGAAACATGTGTGGGTTGGGTGACCTGCATTCAACCCGTACATCTTTCGTAGCAAGCCCGAGCCTAAAACTAAAAACCCGACTCAAAATCCAAATTGTCAGAGCTAACACACCACAATGATTTTCGCAGTATGGATGCTGGTGGCTCCAATTGTATGGAAAAGCAGACAAGCAGCAGAAACTTGAAGATTCAAGTCCGAAATTTTTTGCCGATCTGAAAAGAGCAATATATAAAACATGTGCTTACTGGACTTGTAGTGTTCTATTTTTATGTGTAGATCCTTCGGCAGGCGAAAATCTGAATATATCTGTTGAGAAATGCATCTTAGTAAACCTGTAAATATACTGCTGAAAGGAATGTGATATGCATCAATCTTACTACAGCACAAGTTTATTAACAATTATGTTACAATATAAAGATTATCTGAATATTCGATAATATTAGCTTACAAACCGTACTCTCCAATGTAATGTTGGAATGTTGAACTTTGCGCAGGCTCGAGGAGATTGCAAAATCAGCTAACACAAAGAATAATAATGAAGCAGCACCTCGCTCAATGGAACACGACAAATATGAATTATCACACCAAAGCTACATAAAAATTACCCTATCTTTCTCTTTCCCTCGTCGGACGTAAACTATGGTTTCATGGGCAATGTGAGTATTGGACTGTTGATCAAGGGATGAGTGGAGTGTGCCGTTCACTTGGATAGATCTTCAGCGTCGAAGTACAAAAAAGAAATCAAAACTTCCCACCGGCAATTTGACAGGGATCAACGAGATGCGGCCTACTAACTCAAAACGGGGTCAGAAAGGCTTTGATCTTTGTAGTTAACCAAACGGGTTTCCACCAACAGAAGCGTATGGATTTGGGGTAGCGGGTGCCGAATATCTACCAGCCATTTGCTGGTCTGGATTCATGGAAGCAAAAGAAGCGCCTTCGCTGACGAAGTTACCAAGTCCTTGAGGCCTGAAAACAAAATTTTGTCGTACTTAAATCTTCTGTAGTATGAAAGTTTGTAAAACTGGTGATAGAAGCAACAAAACTATGGGTTCAAATCCATTTTACTAAACCTCGATTGAATAAGTGATCTGGAAACCTAGCAAGTTCACTGATATGGTGAAACGATAAAATTAGTAAAGGATAAGCTAGTTTCTTGTTTGGTAGGGAATTGTATGAAGGAGACTAAGGTAGCGATTGGATAAGAACTTGTGTTCAGGAACCAAGAATCAAAAAGAGATTCTCATTGTTCATGTTTGGATTATGGTTTTTTATTCACATTCCAAAAGAAATCCAAACGCTCCCTAAATGCTTAAACAATCCGGATTAACCTGATCCTACTACTTCGGGTCCTTCCTTTCTCCCATCGTAATGAAAATGCAGAAGAATGACGGTTTTTCTTTCATCTTTCTATATCTCCAAACCAAAACTAATTCAGTCTGAACCATTTAAAGAAAAGGTAAGTTACCTGGATGGCAGCATGTTAGTAGGTAGTTGTTGTCCCATGTACGGCCCTGAGGTTTTTCAGAAATAAATCAGCAAATGTTGAGATCACGGCAATAAGAAGCATCATAATAAAGGGTATGAAAAAAGTTTACTTGGAGGTATTGCTGATGAATAAGAAGGGGCTTGAGGTAAGGCTGATGCATAAGGTGATGCTTGAGGAGTCATTACTGATGTATATGGCTGCGGCTGGATCCAAGCTGGGGAAGGAGCACCGAGACTAGATGTACGATCCAAGCTTGAAGGAGGCGGCAGATTTGGTAGAGCACCTTGCATGGATGCCATGGAGGGAAACTGCAACACAAACATAATTTATCAGGAATCATCTTCACAAGCTCTGAAGTTAATGAATGTGTTTTGATGCAAAACATTGGATTTGATTCAAATCCAGAATTTCAAATGAAATCCAAGAATCCAAACGGAGCATAAATTCACTTACTGCCGGAGCTTGGACTGGAGGTGGTTCATTGCCAACATCAAATGGATTAGTAGATTGTGATGACTGGGGATAAGTTGGCAAGGGCTGTAAAATTCAACATGAGACTTCATATAAATAGTTGTGTGAAACAAAGCCAGCTCAGTTATATAGTTATGTCTAATACGAGTAAGACCTACCGCTCCAGTATTATATTGCATGTTGAACCCCATGCCATGTGGTGGACCAACTTGCCACCCTGGAACTGGCGCAGACATGGAAGAATAGTTTAACGAAAAAAGATCCTGCAGACAATTTGGGATTAACTATAAGATACATATTTAAAAGGCATATTATGATACATGTTATACATGAAGTCCCATTACCTCAGGCAATACTTGTCTTTCACTCGATTTTACTTCCAAGGGAGTTTGTGATGCAATACCAGAAGTGAGCTTCTGGGCCGGATTTGATACTGCTGGAGATGCTTGTGCAGCTGGAGTGCTTAAATAAGCCCCTTGAGCATTTGGAGGAGACAAATTCCATGGCTATCAAATATAACCAAGTGACGAAGTAAACAAATAGCACATCAAAACAAACAAACAACAACCAAAAAAGCCATTTTCCGAACAATGTCATTATGTCGGTCAACTACGTGAATCTATTAGCAAAACTCTTTGGGATCTTCTCCTCGTATTCTCTTCCTCCACTCTATACTAATCTAATGCTAACTCCTTAGCTAGGCCAAGTGCTATCATGCATTGCCTTGCTACTTCTTTCCATGTTAGGTTAGGTCTACACCTACCACCTATTAATTTTCCCAACTGAATTCTCTCGTCTTTCTTCACGGGATCAGTAGTCTCTCTATGTTCCACAAGATCAAACAATCTTAAATTATTTTCCCGCATCTTATCACCAATTGACGCTAGAGGTGGTAATTCAGATTTGTTCGGGTTCGGATTCCAAAAGAGGTTCAAATCTGTTCGGATCGGATCGGATATCGTAGTGTAAAATGTGTGGATTCATGCGGATTAGCCCAATACAACACGTATTTTTATAGGATATATCTTATCTGATAAAAAAAAAAGTGGTCGGATTGGATTTTGGATGCCCGCGGGTCGGATCCAAGTTGCCAGCTCTAGTTGGCTCAACTCTCGAATAGAGTCATTTTTTAATCTTATCTTCCTAGTGTTACCACACATCCACCTCAACAATCTCATTTCTGCTACCCCCAGTCTCTCAAGAGCCCAACATTCAGTGCCATATAACAAAATATAGAAATAAAAGATGAAAAAAAACACCATAAGGGCTAACCTGATTGCTTGAAGCTCCACCAAATGGTGTAAAACTAGACTGAATACCACCTGCTGGGAACATAGAAGGTTGCTGCAAGCTAGGCCATTGACCACCATTTGCAGGCAACATTTGCATCAATCCAGGGATAGCTGCAGAGGTGCCACTTGGAGGAAATGTTGACAAGCTGATATTAGGAGCAACTACCGAAGCACCAGCACTAAAGGGCAGTGTGTGCCCTGTGGAACCAACAGTTGCATCACCACCAACTGATAGCAGATCGTTGACTACAGGTCCGGTTGTCTGAGAACCAACCCCACTTGTTCCTGACAAATGACCGGGTATAGATGCTGGAACTGATAATTCCGATAGTACCGAATCCAGTGGATTTGAAGCAGCTGGTGTCACTTTGGCCTCAGGGGCAAAGTCAAAAGAGGCCCAATTATTATCATTGGGTGAATTTGTAGGTATTTCAGCAGATTGTGTTACAGCGGGTTGTTGCGTCTGAGGAGCTGCTGCTGGAGGCTCAGGATCAGCATCAAAATCAATCAAACTTCCAGAACTCCCCCATTTATTTTCTGCTGGATTCCCATTGGTGGATCCCAAGCTACTGGAAGATGCAGTTCTCTGCAATTAATGTAATGTGATAAATATGTTTCGTTCATTGTTTACTTCAAGATTTTATTACAAATGGAAAGAAAATAATTGAATGAGAACCATCCAAAGAAATAACATAATACAGTAGAGTTCTGGATCAAGAGAGTTCGAGCAGCAATTTTGATGTGAAGCACATAATTCTAAAACATGTTCAGCGACATTGAGTAGCATTTACTGGAATGAAATAGGTATCTAATGAAGCACAGGGAACAAAGGGCAAGAAAGGTGCAGAATGATTATTAGAAGCAAACCCAATTTCCTTTATTAATACAAGCCACTCCAACTGCAAGTAAGAAAAAGTACTCATCTAGTCAACTCCTGAAGTTAATATCTGAAACTACTGAGCTACCACAATCACAGTGCTTATGACTTAAGCCCAATTTTATATGGGATCCTAATTATACAAATCTGAGAAATGGAGACAGGATTTGAAAGAGAGATGTAGGTGTGGTCAGTGGGGTGGTTCGAGCAAATATAATAACAAAAATGAAATGCAACTTAATCGAACAGAAGCTTTACCTGTGTGTGCGCAGAGCCATCGGCAGTCCTGCCACCATTGGCCTTTGGAGGTTCACTTATACGAAGAGGCACTATGTTATCCCCCAAAATCTCTCTAACGGGCCGTACCATAGGGGGGCTGGATGTATCCAGATCTTTTGGTCGATCAGGTGATCTGCCTTCGAGCTTTGCATCTCCATCAGATATTCTACGATCTTCCGTTCTCCGTCCATTTCCGAATCTATCTTCTCGGCGCCAATCATTGACAACATCAGGACGAGCTGGACTTCTCTTGTCACCATGCTGCCAACTTTCTTGATCATATCCAGGACTTCTTTCACCATAACTTCTAGCCCCAGGACTTCTTTCACCATAACTTCTAGCACCAGGACTTCTTTCACCATAACTTCTGGCACCAGGACTAGATCTGTCACTGTAACGCCGCTCATAAGAATCCTCATAGGGTGGGCTTCGGGACCCTCCCTGATACGCATCTACTCTCCTGTTTTCGTTGGAATCTTCCTTGTCACCCTAAATAATAATTTAAGAAGAATTTTCAGGCAGATTCCAAGTTATCTACTCAATCCCTAAAGTAGTAAAAACAAAATACATTGCTTTGTAGAAATATTGTAAGAACCAGCAGTTTGTATCTTCGGTAAAAATGAGACAGAAAGAGGCACCTTACCATCTTTGCTCTTGGAGCAGGAGGTTTGTCAAAGTTCCTTTCGCCGCTAAATCTTCTATCAACATAAACATGCTTTATAAAATCTCGAAGTCTCTCAACATTACTGGCAGCAAATGCATAAGTCAGAGTGCAGTCATATGAAGATACATATAAAATGACATAATATATGATCAATAACCTGCTATCAGGGAATGAATGACGCTCTGAATCCCACTCTTTAAAATAGACTTCCTTAGCGCGCTGTGAATATGAGACAGGATAACATGAATCACATAGACGAGTGATGAAATTTTTTTGAATATGTTAATGTGTATACCAACAACAGTCTTCACTTTCTGCCTACATAGCCTAATACGAATAATCCTATTCAGTAATTGCAAAATTCGAGCATCTTTTCTCATTCAATAAAGGAGAGGTCCTTTAAGGAATTGACAAGTGTACCTTATTCCCCCCTTCTTGAAGAGAACTCACTTCTTGGGATGTAAACTTAGCCATTGATACTGATTTAACTCGATGAGTAAACTCCCGACTGAAAAAAAAAAAGTAATTAATCCACACACTGCAAATATTCTCCCCTCCACTCTTGCATAAATGAGAGAGTTTTAAACTACTTCACATTATCAAATATGACTGAAAAGGGACAGCCAAAAAAATATTGGTTGGTTAAAATGCTATAAAAGATATTAGTACTTACTGAATTCCACTACAAGTTGTGCAGACAAATGTCCGGAAATTGGTGCAAACATATTGCGGTCCCTGTTTGGCAGAAACTAATTTAGCAACAATTACAGACTATATGTTTGTTATTTCCTATTATTGGAATACTAGCATTACTTAAACACCAAATTATATTATGTACAACAACTTATGAACATTGCTTAAAACCTGCAGAACCTATAATGCTTTTGTATAAATTGATAAACATAAGCACCAAAGTGAGATAGTTCTGTCCTTAGATTCTACATATGCGACCATACAGGGATCATTTGAAAAGAGAGGTTAAATTGGAAATATGTGAAGTAATTAAATGCGTTAACAATACCCCTACATTGCATGCAAGTAAAATAATGTAATTTTGAACGCATGAATAGAAAGAAATGTCAAACAAATTGATTTCTTTTCATACTTATCACTTTACAATTATGATACATGAATTCACTGAACTGGACAAAGTGTGGGTTGTAGCACACAAGGCAATGACAATCATACAGGGCTCCTTTATTGGCCCATTGACTTAATTGTGATAGTTGATTCTACTTGTTCATTGTAGTTTAACTTTTACTGGCTACAACGAGACACCATGACGCATCATAAGAACAAGAAAAGCAATAGAAAGCGTACCAGACTGTTACAATTAATGCATCTTCGATTCTCCGGAAGTTTGAGAAGACTCCGGATAATTCTTTCATTTTTTTCGTCCTCCTTCAGACGACTCGCCATATAGACTTCCTACCTCCAATGAACACCTTGAAAGGACTAAAAATTATTCAAAGGGAGAAAACATGAAAACAATACACCAAACTCAATCAGCTCAATCTCCTTTCTCAAAATGACATTCACCAAACAACATGATTCCTAACCATTCCCTTCCATATTGCTGCTCAAAATCAAACAAGGACCAAAAAACAAGAAAATCCGAATAATGCTAGTCCTCAATTAAGCTACACTACACCATAGCTTCCCAAATCCTCACACATAATCAATATACCAAACTCAATCAGAATCAGCCCAATCTCCTTTCTCCAAATGACATTAACTACCACCACACAATACAGTCCTAACCATTCCCTTCCATTCTGCAGTTCAATATCAAACAAGGACTAAAAAACGACAAGGAAATCCTAATTCACTAGCATGATTTCAAATAAAGGCAAGATCCTGGTAATTAACTCACTACACCATAGGTTCTCAAATCCTCACACATAATCAACATACCAAACTCAATCAGCTCAATCTCCTTTCTCCAAATGACACCAATTGTCACCAAACAATACAATTCCTAGCCTCTCCCTTCCCCTTTGCTGCTAAAAAATAAAAATAAAAATAAACTAATAAAAAAACTGAATTCACTAGTTTATTTCAAGAAAGTGCAACGTCCTGGTCCTCAACTATGCTACAGTACACCATAGCTTCTCAAATCCTCACCCATAATCAACATACCAAACTCAATCAGCTCAATCTCCTTTCTCCAAATGACATCAATTGTCACCAAACAATACAATTCCTAGCCATTCCCTTCCATTTTGCTGCTCAAAATCAAACAATGACCCCAAAAAAATCTGAATTTACTAGTTTATTTCAAGAAAGTGAAAGGTCCTGGTCCTCAACTATGCTACATTACACCATAGCTTCTCAAATCTTCACCTATAATCAATATACCAAGCTCAATCAGCTCAATCTCCTTTCCCCAATTGACATCAATTATCACTAAACGATTCAATTCCAAACCGTTCCCTTTTGTTTTGCTGCTCAAAAATAAAACAAGAAAATCCAAATTAACTAGCATTATTTCAAAAAAAAAATACAAGGTCCTGATCCTCAACTAAGCTATACTACACTGCATCATAGCTTCTCAAAACCTCACATAATCAATATTCCAAACTCAATCAGCTCAGTCTCCTTTCTCCAAATGACAACAATTATCACCAAAATATACAATATCTAATCATTCCCTTCCATTTTGCTGCTCAAAATCAAACAAGGAGCAAAAAATATATGAATTCACTAGCTTTATTTCAAGAAAACGCAAGGTCCTGGTCCTCATCTAAGCCACACTACACCATAGCTTCTCAAATCCTCACACATAATCAATATACCTAGCTCAAACTCTTTCTCCAAATGACATCAATTCTCACCAAGCAACACAGTTCCTAGTCATTCCCTTCCAATTTTCTGCTCAAAATCAAACAAGGACTACAAAAAAAAGAAAATCTGAATTCACTAACATTATTTAAATAAACACAAGGTCCTGTTCCTCAGCTAAGCTACACTAAACCATAGCTTCTCAAAACCACTCACAGCCACACATAATCAATATACCAAACTCAATCACCTCAATCTCCTTCCTCCAAATGACATCAATCGTAACCAAACAATACAATTCCTAGCCATTCCCTTCCATTTGGCTGCTCAAAATCAAACAATGACAAAAAAGGGAAGAAAAAAACGAATTCACTGGCTTTAATTCAAGAATACTCAAGGTCCTGGTCCTTGATTAAGCTACATTACACCATAGTTTCTCAAATACTCACACATAATCAATATATCAAACTCAATCACTTCAATCTCCTTTCTCCAAATGACATCAACTATCACCAAACAATACAATTCACTTCCATTTTGCTGCTCAAAATCAAACAAGGGCCACAACAACAACAACAACAACAGCAACAACAACAACAACAACAACAAAAAACTAGATAATCCAAATTCACTAACATTATTTCAAAAAATAAGCAAGGTATAGTCCTCAAATCAATATACTAAGCTACATTACCCTATAGCTTCTCAAATGCTAACACATAACCAACATACCTAGCTCAATCATGACATCAATTATCACCAAACAATACAATTCCTAACCATTCCCTTCCATTTTCACTGCTCCAAATCAAACCAGGACAAAAAATAATCAAGAAAATCCAAATTCACTACAAATTTCAAAACACACACAAGATCCTGATCCTCAACTAACTACACTACACTCTACACCATAGCTTCTCGAATCCTCACACATAATCGAAAACATAGAATCACAATCAGCAGCCAAACACAAGCACGAATCAAACAAGACGCTAATCAAATCAAACTTCAACTCCACAAAAACAACGGATCTGTAACAAATCACACTCACCGAAATCAACCAAAGCGGAACTAAAATCCGATTCGTGAGCCTGTTTGGATCCCTAGAAAACCGAGAAAGTTAAAAAATAGTACTGACCTGAATTGACAGTGGACGCGAGTGTCAGAAAGTGACGATTGAGCCAAGAAGATCCAACAGCGAACCGATTGTATAGGTGTATGTATATATATATATATGTTAACGGAACTGACAGAGAGCTTGCAGATCTTTCCAATAGTTGTTGGTAGCTATGGCTTTTGGACAGCTAAGAGAGCTTTTTACCAGTCTGCTTTTTTATTTTTTTTCTCGAGAATTGTTTTTTTTTTGAAAGATAGAAAGTGGGGTTTCTGTGTAAATATGTGAGAAATAGAGGGGTATTTTGGAAATATTTGACGGTGTTATAGGACACTGATAGATCGTCGCTGTCTTGTGCGGGCTCGACATGAATCTGTTGTGCCGTTATCTTTGACGCTCTTTGTTGGCTTCTGTGAAAATGTTATATGCAACTTGCTCTTTTGCTGTTTTAGGTAATTTTTTAATTAAAAAAATTAGTATTTAAATCAATAAAATTAAATTAATTATATAGTTTTTAACTGACGTATTTGTACATTTAAATGTCACATAACTCTGATTCAATAATTATTTTTAAAATGTTGGTCAAAAAAGTCCCTCAATTTTTAAAAAGTCGCCGATTTAGTCATTGTACTTTCAATAAGCCATATAATTCCCTCATCTTTCATATTTTGGGTCAAAATAGTCTCACCGTTAGTTGAAGTTAACTATTCCATTAGTGATATTGACGTGGCGTTGATGTGTCATTTATAATAAATATTTAATTATATATCTACACGTGTGGCATGTTAGTTTTTTAAAATAAAAAATAAAAATTAAAAGACATGTGTCAAATTTTAATTGGTACTCTTATATTTTATTAATATTTTTATAATGTTGTTATTCCATTTTATCCTTACTTTTTAATCCAAAATTACGAAAATACCCTTCTAACATCGAAACCCTAACTACACATAATCATCTTCTTCCTCTTGCTTC
>JAYMTF010002054.1:0-19857 GCA_036897485.1 Pelargonium nanum | reverse complement strand
CCTTCAACACCTTGGTCTAACCCTTTAAGGACTGATCCCCTCTCAGATTGACCTACATCAAACCCATAAGGCTGCAGCAATTCAACAAATAAAAAGACACGTAAGCCAAGATTGAACAAATCTCTCAGAAAGACCAAGGGAAATAAATACATCAATCCAAGGACAAGAGAACTTGGCTATTGAATAGGTTTACACAATGTTCAAAGACATAAAGATCTCTTTTTCTTTTCTTATCAGTCCTCGTGTTATTTAGAGTGGCGCATAAACAAGTTACTTGGAAATAGATCAATTTTTTTGGATTTGGTGTAGTAAAAGAGTTCTGCCAATTTCCATATAACTGAAATCATTTTTTAAATAAAATAAATGAATGTAATCCCAATGTATGTATAAGGAAACCTGATTTTTCCAGCACACATTTGAGATGATTTACCGAAATATGAAAACCTGGAACCAGTCTCGTCTTACCGTTCCACCACCAACACCAAGTCCTTGTCTACTAGTCATAAAAGTCAGGTTCTTCCATTTAGCAACATAGTGAACCTACAATATGAATTTTACAATAAAGTTATATTATATGTTGCAAACAGCGGATTAGAAGAACAACAAATAACTAAATAAGACATTTCTTTACTTGTTTTCTTAAGGAAAAACAATTGTACATGGTTATGATTTTATTATAGCTAAGAAATGAAATTTGTTATCAATAAAGTATATTTTGGAGAGTGTTCAAACACTTGGTAAAATTGAAATTTAACTGGGTCACAACCATACTGCAACCCTGGATCCTTTCACAGCCTCGGCTCCAGTTCCAACTTTCAAATCATAGTACCTGAAGAACAAAATCATCAATAATTTGGTAAATACTTGTGTAATCTAGTAATAAACAAGCACCTAGCTATATCCTGTTTCTGAATCTAAAATTACCAAATAAAATATCACACAATACATATCAGTTACTTGTGGAAGATATAACATGTTAATTTCAGAACTTTAAAGCAGCATAAAGTGGAAAAAAAATGAAGCGTGTTAAGAACAGAGGTTTAAAATTTTACTAACTTCAGACCACTGGGAAGGGTTTTGAATTCACTCTCAGGTATTTTTGCTCCTCTAAGCTGCAGCACATACAAGAGATGCAAGAATAATGTCAACTTTTTTTTTTTAACTCCTTTTCTCTTTTGATAAATAATAATTTTCTAGAAGAGAAACACAGGACATGTTCTAAATTCCTACCCCTTTGTACACAAAATACTCATCCTATCTTTATCTATAAAACCCTTAGCCTTCAAGGGAAAAGTATCGATTAAAAAAGGTCCACTACCTCTCAGGACAATAAAATACTTGCCATACGATCTCCTACAAAAATTGCTTTCACTAAGAACTTGAGTACTTTTCCGACAAAAAAAAAATCTGAAAATGGCTAATTCAAGAACAGAAAGGATCTTACAGCTCTTTTACTCGTGCTAGCAGCCTCAGCAACATCACTGACACAGCTGACAGCAGCTGAGTTACAATATATTTACATAGGATATTTATTAGAGAAACTGCATGTTCATGAAAATGCATCATACACTACAGTGCTCAGATAAGTATCCAAAACTATAGAAAAGTCAAGTAGTAAATGAAACAGTAATGAACCAATGAGGAAAAGTATAGCTCCAACAAATGGAAAAACATATTGATCCATTAAATGTTGACAATATTGTACTCCCAATGTCCCAAAACGAGTATACTTTTTCCTTTTATAGTAAGTTTGTTGTATTCAAATTACCAATAATATTCCTAAGATAAATTAGTGAGAATCCATTGAGTTAGTTACGAGGAAAGCCCAAAATTAACCAACTTATCTTTAATTTTTGCAAAAATAGAAATAACACTCACATTTCAGGACAGAGTAAGTACAATTTAGACAAATGGAATGCCAATATAGACTAGCTTTCTCTAGTTAACTGAACTCAAGTAATCTCTTTTTCTTTGGCCATTAATGAAGATAGCGCTATGGTGTGGCACTGTGGCTTGCTATCAAAGACAGTCCCTTCACACAGGTAGCTAAGAAGGGTTTGAATATTAACCCTACATCTATAGTATATTCCATACAACTCCGTTGTCCAATACACGGGTCTCTATTTGAGCTGCCCATTGTCCAATCATAGTTTAGTTTTAAGTTCTCCACTTCCCTCTATTACAATACATAACACGAAATGCCCAATTATACTTATTCTAGATCACAACAGTAACAGAATCAAATCGATGCAAATTGGAAACCCTATGCATGCACCAAAATCAACAAGCAATGAACTGGATAAGAAATTTCAAATCTTCCATTAGGCCCACATAACTAATCACTAATACTATGCATTTGATCAAAGATTCATCAAATTCCGCGCATTTCAAATGAAATTGAAAACACCCGATCTGGAAAGATAAAAGCCAAGAACAAAATTGAACAAACCAGCAGTGAGAAGAGACCCAATCAGTGCCCTCCTTCCCTCAGAATCTACAGACAGCGAGACCCGATTAGCTGCATCGTCTGAGGAATCGTATGAGCAGCGACATGGCAATGCAATTGAGCTTCTCCTGGTGAGTCTCTTCCCTGTGGATTCCAGATTCCACCAATTGATCAGCAGATTAGCAAATTTGAACAAAACCCTAGTGAGATTGGTGTGTGCAGAGAGATACCTGAAATGGGTGTGGAGATGAGAGGTCTGTGGAGAAGAGAAAGGTTGGGTTGGTGGTGGAGGGAGAGAGGGAGGTGCATGGTGAGTCAGTTGGGAGTGACAGTTGAGAAACAGGAGACACCAAGTGACAGTTGGAAATTGGAACTCCAAGATATGGAGAGGATAATAGCATTTTCAATTTCATCCACATCTCCAATATCTCCCAAATTTGTAGACACAAGAGCATGGGCCTTTCCAGCTTGTAGTCCATCTAATATACACAATGAGTAGGCCTTGGTAGCCCATTGGCTTACCAATAGAGACCCAACAAGCAACAAGATTGACATTTTAGCATGGGAGGTCGAAGTTATTATATGTCGTTCGTTATTAAAATTTAACCACTCTGTTGGAGTTTGAAACAAAATCAAGGCTATCACGTATAATGAGGTTGAAATAACTCGAGTCTTCGACCTCATTAGCCGCGTACAACACAATCATCACTTGAAGCGCATAAGAACACATATGAACGTTAGTGTTTGAATAAAACACATATTTGCGAGTAGCTTTGTTTTCAGAATAATATTTTGGTGGGGTCTCTTACTTCCATGCGGCGTTGGTAATTCTATTCATGCGTATAATTGAATTGGAGACACGTTTATTATATATAGCCAAAACAAACTAGCAGTACGAGTTATTTTAGCTCCAAATTTAGATGTTAGAATATAGCTGATAATTTGGATCCAAATATGCAAACATACGAAATTTAACCCGACTTAAAATGGTTTTGATTTGATCCAACCCGATCAATTTTTGAATTAAATCGAATCGCATTTATACTGTTAAAATACTTATTGGATCAGATAAATCCACTCCAGTTACACTGAAAATACAAAATTTATTCCGATCCTAATTCTTTTCAGCCTCACTACACATACAGCTTCACGAGTCACAAGTCCTTTTCTATTAATATTAAAAGAATCAATTGGTCAATAGACAATTATAATTAAGTAGACCGACAAGTTATGAAAAAGCAATATTAGAGCTACTTAAAGTATATGCTATAGATTTTTTAATTAATTAGGTTGGCAATTTCGGTAAAGACAATGACGGGGTTAGTAGAAATTGAGGTTCATTGCATCAATTTAATGAATAACTTTTCAAGTCATGCATAATACAGATGAGTAAACAATTAATTGATAAATATATATTAAAAAACAATCAAATAAAAATAAAATAAAATTGCAATAAGTGGCTTTAAACCTTACAACAAAATTACAAGAGAGAATCATTTGTTAATGGCAGAGGCATTATCAACATTTATTTCGAATACACAGATTATTTACTGTTGTATACTTAAAAAAGATAGTCGGTTGCCTACTACAACCTAACTAATCTCTTCCGCCGGTCGTGACTCATAATTCGTTGCTAATGAATTGGACTTCATTTTAATTGTACGGCATCGAGTCGTCCAATTGTAAGTCTTACAAGTTACAACTCTGAGACTTATTATATGTAGCCACATAAGCGAACAACAAGAGATAAAAATGAGTTGAGTGTTTGATTTATTCATTTAGTTTGTTTCAAATTAGTTTGTTATTAGTTTGATTTGTTCTAATTTAGTTCCATCATATTATAATTGTTTCAAGTTGGTATCCCTTGCCACATCTTTCATCTATAATGTGTGTGGATTTTTTACCAATTATATATATTGATGGCACATTATGCTTCTATGATAGATATTTAAATTTAAAATAATAATATGTTTCAAAATGTCCCCTTAAATAGTTTTACGGTTATGAATTGGTCCCCTTAGTATTCAATTTCGTTCAAATCATTTAGTTTTAAGAGTGGACAATTTTGCATTAATTTCACTCCAGATTTATTAACGAATGAATTGTCATTGTTTTCTTCGTCCTGTTTTTCTCCACAAATATGTTTACTTGATGCACAAATATTATAGGTCTTTTAATAATTATTTAAAGAAATATTGCATAGTAACGGAGAAATAAATGATATATTTTTATAATAAATTTGAAACGAAAATAAATGTAAAATTGTTCACTCCTAACAACTAAGGGGGACCAATTTGAAATAAAAAAAAAAATTGTACAAGTTATTACTCTCAATAGTATAAACCTAGATGTGTTGTCAATTATTCATTACATTGCGAATTTGCTTGTTTGAATATGTAAATTAATGGCCGGGAAAATCTCTAAAACATAAATTTGCTTCGATGAACTTTTAGATCAGATAAACTCACACTAATAAAATAATCTCTAAATGCAAAAACTAATGTACAAATAAATGCACAAGTGTTTGGGCAACTAGCAGAAGAGCATGTGCGATCAGACCATAAAGAGTTGATCTCCACTTCTTAATTTTGTGCATTTAGACTTTTCTTTTTTTAGAGAATTCAACATCTATTTATCCTTTATTTTTGCATATAATTATCCTAATTTTATATGATGTTTTCATTTATATTTTTTGGTTGGTAGATTTTTTCATTTAAGCTTCGTGGAGCCTATAATATGATGGCTAGGCTTTCGCAAGAACAATTGGAAAAAGGTGTTATTTGCTCATCCGCTGGAAATCATGCACAAGGGGTTGCATTAGCCGCCAAAATACTTGGTTGCACCGCTGTAATTGCTATGCCTCTCACTACTCCAAATATCAAGGTCGCATATAAAATCCAAATATCAAGCTACGAATATTACAGAGTTCAGATGTAGACAAATTTATAAAGAGCAGGTTGTTACAGTTGATACAGATATTTATACTGAAATGATATGAAGCGTTTAGGTGCTCAAATATTGTATAAAAGAACGCGAACAAGAAAAAATAAAAGTGTGGAGAGGCTATGAAAATGTCTATGCGAACGTGTTTGGGTTTGTTGGTGTTTGTTTAAACATTTTCATAGTTTGTATATATATCTTTGTGCACCTAAGTTTTTCAAAATGATAGTATATTTTTACATGGATGTGGCCTTGGACTTAAACTTATGCGTGTCGTGTTGAAAGATCGATGAACATGATATATTTGTGAATGCAAAACACAAACACGACATGTTTAGCACGTGACTAAATGAGCCGTGTTGACACGACAAGATTGACACTAACATCATTTACATTATGAAAATAAACACATGTACTACATTATATTTATCAATCCACTTTTCATATAATTATTTTGTCGTGAATATTCTGTTCACATAGTTTCATAAGGAGGGAAAATAATCTTTTATTGGCAAATCTGTTTATATATATATATTTTTTTTTTGATACTACAAATCTGTTTATAAAAGTTGATGTATTTGGTTCACCACCTACCACATTTGTCCAATCATATCAGAAAAATAAGATGAGAAATTAATTATCTAATATGTCCAAATTAAAACAAATTAGAAATCTCCTTATTATTAATTTGTGCAAGTTTTATTATATGTCAATATCAAACTAGAAACCAAATTTCATGTGTCAAGCTGACACTTCAGTACTCCCTCAAAACTCAAAAGGGCAACTAAATTAAAAAACTACTATCCCATTTGTCTTCTTGTTAATTATGTGATAAATATATAAGCTATGCTTAAAAAACTACACTTAAAACCTCACAAGTCTTTTTTAATTTCTTGTTAAAATAATTTGTTTATGTCACATGCCTAAACTGATCAATCAAACATAGCACCGAATATAAAATGAAGCTGAGTCCAAAGCCTCAATGACATGCAATCCAACGGTGTAATTAATGTTCGAATTTTACTATTGAAATTTCGTGTTTAAGGATCGTCTCGAAAACTACAGTACACACTCACATATATGTATACGATCAAATTCTTAATGTAGGTTATTCAATTTTATCCACATAGTTGGGAACGACCATGTGGTTTAACCAAACATGATTAAAATTCATATTTTTCTAGATGTGTGCCATTCAATTATTTTAGATCCCTGGTGTGAATCAATTGATTCGATCAGAATCTCTGGAAAGGAGCATCTGGTCTAATCGAATTTGATACGATTCATATTTTTTAAGGTATGAAACATTTAATTTAATCTCTATCACTAGAAATGATCACGGTAAGTACAAATATTTTCCTAACTCGAAACTAAAACTTGACGCTAATAAGTGAAAAGAGACTTCCATCCGTCGATCCACACAAGTACGACTATACAAGTTTATTCTAAAGTCACATACACGTATGACCAAAGTAATAATCATCTCATTGGAAATATATATATAAGGAATCATAAAAAATGGAATCCAAACAAACCGGTTTTTGTATTTTCTGATGGATTTTTTTAGCATCTGCAATTGTAATTAAATATTTATCGCATCCGATCTAATAATGCAATGTACCATGTTTATCACAGTGCCGGATTGTTTATTATAGGCCAGCTATTGCCTTACAATATATAATACAACTGTAGATATTTGGAACCATACAATTTATTGGCCTATCAGTCCAAAGATAAAATAAAAGGATTAAATCATGGATTACTATGGCTCAACATCGGATCAAGACCGGACCGGATTGAAACTGATTTTCCTATAAATTATGAATTGAAAATTGAATCATTCGTAATTGGTCCAAAGATTGGACCAAACCGACAGTAAATGATACAAAACGAAATTGGATTGAATGAACCAATTTCAAAATTTAAGAAAACTGAGAGAAATAATAGAAACATTTATAATCGAAGTGAATGAAATTAATAATATAGAAAAAATAATATAATATATTCCTTATAAAATTATTTTTTAAAATAAAAATAAAATCGGGACCGGGTCAATATATAAATTTTAATGACGTGTCCTCGTGACAACTTAGCTATTTTTCTTTGAAAGTAAAGATTTAATAAATTAATCAAGATTCAAAGCTAACAACGGTAAAACCTCCGAAGGGGCCATGAGCTCAATCAAATCATACAAATCTAGCGAATTTTTTGAGGACATAGTTAAAGCATCAACAACTCGGTACGCAAACATCTGAATAAAACTAAACTTTGCTCTATTAAACTGGACAGTTAACTTGTCTATATCTAAAATAATCAAATTAAAGACGCTAGAATCATCCTCCTCTCGATATGAATTGCATTCACTACTTCTTGAGCATCCGATTTCTATAGTCTAGCCAACCTCGACCGCAAACTACCAGCTGCTTCTCTAATGGCCAGAGCCTCCCCATCCAGGCTTCCAACCTTCCTTGCCAAGCTCTCCTTTTTCCTCCCCAAATCCGAACCGAGAAGTCTCGGACGATCCACCCCACTCCCACACAATCTGATCCGACCAATGTGGTTGCATCTGGTTAATTTTAAGCCACTCTCTCGACTTATTTAAATTTTTTAAAATATTATACATCGATATCATGTCATTGTCATGTTAACAAAATTGTTGTTAGATGAATTTAACAAATAACGGACATTGTATTGATCTTAAATAAACTTTTAATTTTTTTTTAAAATCTATAATTTCCATTTTTAAAAGTTCATCAAAAAGTCCCCTGTCTCTCCATTTTCTCCCATCCCTTTCATCAACAGAGCCCAACGGCTGAATTTTCCGGTAAATCTCCGAGAAAACAGTACAATGTCCAGTGATTTCTATTCAGGTCGCTTCAATCAGACTGACCCTACACACTAACACACATGTATAAAATATGAAAAAACAAACATAGCATCACCGTCAGGTCACCTACATCACCTCTTCTCTCATTCGCTAAAATCCGACGTGTCATTCCTCAATACGCTTATTTAAGAACCCACCAGTATCTTTATCATTCCAACACACCACAATCGTCAAAGTCATATCATAGCTCTCCACGGCCACGACCAAATACAATTCTCGCGCCCACTCTCCGCCGCCGCCACGACCACCGCCTATTCTCTCTCTCCGACCATGGAGGGTCTCCGTCTCCGGCCGCCGCATTCTCCTCTCCTCCGCCCCAAGCCGCTCAAGCTGGCTCCTCCGCCGCCGTCCTCCGTCAAGAGCTTCGCCGTGAAGCCGTTCATCAAGGCCACACTCTCTCAGGCGAAGCCCCAGACCGCCCAGGCAGCATCGGCCACCGTCGCTCCGCTCGAGAATCCTGCAATGGCCACTCCCTCGCCGCCTCCTCCTCTCCCGAAAGTCTCCGCCGATTCGCTGCAGTACCCGCCGGGCTACCTCGGAGCGGTGCCGAACCGGAAGGGTCTCGACGACGGTGATGGAGGTGTGAATGCGATGAGTTATTTGACAAGTATTCTGTCCTCCAAGGTCTACGATGTGGCCATTGAATCGCCGCTGCAGCTCGCGCCTAAGCTGTCGGAGCGGTTGGGGGTTAGGGTTTTTCTCAAGAGGGAGGATCTGCAGCCGGTATGTTTCCAAATTTGGAAGCTTTTATGATATGCTTGTATTCAACTGATGATTTTGAAATGAAAATTTTCCTAATTTGTTTTGTGTGTTTAAAACAGAGTGATTTATTTCAATTTACAAAAGAACATGACACTTCAAATTTGCTCTGTAACTCACACAAATAATGCCAATTACTATAACTTTATTATCTAAGTAGCCATTTGTTGCAATTATGGTTTTCTGGTTACATTTGGTGATGTTGGGCTTGAAATTTCTAATTGTTTTCATACATTCATTTATAATTTTTCTTTTGAATTTCGTGTTACTTAATGATCTTTGGTTCAGTTAGAAATCAAGTTAGCTTGTTTGGATTAGAATTTTTGTTTGTTAGATTCCCATTCCGTGAGAATGACTTTGGAATGAGAATCCCATTTTGGTTAATTTTGTTAATCCAAACGCCACCCGAATTGCTTCCATTTAGTTACCAAAAAAGAATCTGAAGTCTTTGATGGTCTTGAGCTGGTATTGGTTTAGTTTAGTTCCAGTATGTGAAGCTCACATAGAGCTGCTATTTTTCTCTTAGTGCATGGGTTTATTTGTTTCTGAATATGGAATTCCGTATGAACTCAAGTCGAGAGTCATGGTTTTGGTTTGTAGGTATTTTCATTCAAGCTTCGTGGAG
This sequence comes from Pelargonium nanum, assembly GCA_036897485.1. Taxonomy (NCBI): domain Eukaryota; kingdom Viridiplantae; phylum Streptophyta; class Magnoliopsida; order Geraniales; family Geraniaceae; genus Pelargonium; species Pelargonium nanum. The sequence continues at coordinate 10,200 of JAYMTF010002054.1, read as the reverse complement.
CCTATAATATGATGGCTAGACTTTCAAAGGAACAGTTAGAAAAAGGTGTTATCTGCTCATCAGCGGGAAATCATGCACAAGGGGTTGCTTTAGCTGCCAAAAAACTTGGTTGCAGTGCTGTAATAGCTATGCCTGTCACCACCCCGGATATCAAGGTTACATATTGTTTGACGTTTCTGTCTTAAATATGTCATTGAAATATTCTTTGCTATGCCAATCGTGGTTTCTTATTTTACAGTGGAAATCTGTTGAGAGGTTGGGAGCAACCGTTGTTCTTATTGGGGATTCTTATGATGAAGCACAAACATATGCTAAACAAAGGGGCTTAAAGGAGGGCCGTACATTTGTACCTCCTTTCGATCATCCTGATGTCATCATGGGGCAAGGAACAGTTGGGATGGAAATTGTGCGTCAAATGCAGGCCCCCTTGCATGCAATCTTTGTGCCTGTTGGGGGCGGTGGACTGATTGCTGGTATTGCTGCTTATGTAAAGAGGGTCTCTCCACAGGTACTTTGTTTGCTGCATGGTACATATATTTATGATGCAAATAATCTTTAGTTGTTGTTAATGATCTTTCATGCTTGGAAACATCTGATGCTGTATATCTTGGAGTTTGACAGTATCCCTAGTGAAATTGATACATATGCCATCAATTATTTTGGTCGTAGTTTTCATTTTTGATAATCTTTGCTGTGTGAGTGTGTGGTAAAGAGTGAAGGGCAATCCTTTTCCATAAATTATACTGTATAAGATATTAGAAAACCAAGCTCCATGAGACAGGATGGAAAGTGAATCAGTCATTAACACTGACCCTTTTGCAGGTTTTAATCAGTTATCATTCTCTTAACCCGACTAATAATTCACTCTCTTATGATATCACGTTAATGGTCAAATTGCCTTCTCTAATTTAGCTTGTGATTTCTCCTGCTTCTCCCATTATTTTATGTATCATGTCTGAATCAACTAAGCCTTTCTCTTTCCATTTGTTGTGTAAACTCCTGGAAAATTCTAGATACATTCCATTCCAGTTCTATTATATAGCCACTCTCTGACTCGTACTTACTTTTTGCCATTCATAATTCATTATGGCACTGGTTCTCATATTTGTGCATCATGCTTTTGGTGCCAGTTTCATGCGATCTAGATTCTAGAGTATTTGAAGCGTACTTTCATGTTCTTCTGCCCCCTTCATATGAATTTGCATTTGGTTTACCGGTGTATTATGACTGAGGACACTTGCTATGCTTTTGGTGCTGGTTTCATGGAATCTAGAGTATTTGAAGTGTGCCTTTATGTTTTTCTGTTTCCTTTGTTTGAGTTTGCATTTGGTTTATTTGTTTGTATTTACATGAATATATATATATATATATATAATTTTTTTTGTGCTGCTATTACATGGTATAATTAGCCAATAGTACTAATCTTCCTTTGCCACACTTTATAATTACAGGTAAAGATTATTGGGGTCGAACCCTCTGATGCAAATGCAATGGCATTGTCACTACATCATGGTGAGAGAGTTATGCTGGATCAAGTTGGAGGTTTTGCTGATGGTGTAGCTGTTAAAGTAGTAGGTGAAGAAACTTTTCGCCTATGCGAGGAACTGATAGATGGGGTGGTTCTAGTAAGCCGTGATGCTATTTGTGCTTCAATAAAGGTGTGGCTTCTTCCATATTTTTTTATTGGAGTTCATTTCCTCTAAATACCTGTATAGTACTGTACACTTGTGTCAAGCAGGAAATCAATGTTATCTGTCGGTAGTCGGTGCTCATATATATGAGTACCCATATGTCATACAGTATTGAATGTGTCTTGCAACTGTGTAAACAACTTTAGATTACTTCCATAATTTTGGAATTGCCAGTCTTTATGGCTAGACAACTTATTCCTGCCCTAAGGAATATATTAGTTTTTGTTCTTTATGTTTAGAAAACTTCACCTGCACAATGTAGTTAGATTCCCATGTGGCTAGGTTCCCTTGTGCATTTTCAGTTTTTGAACTCACTTATCAATCAAGGCTGTCTGCTATTTAGTCAAAATCTGGCATATCATGCCAGCTACATCATTATAACTGTCATTGACACCGTATATCGATTAAGTCACATAAGCTAGCTGAGTAGTTAATATACTATGTCTAGAGAAATGGTGTCATATTTGGCTGATGGTGGATATACAAATTGACTCATACAGCTTGAACTTTATGATTTACTACTGTAGTGCTTTGTTCCAGGACATGTTTGAGGAGAAACGAAGCATTTTAGAGCCAGCTGGTGCTCTTGCACTTGCCGGAGCTGAAGCCTATTGTGAATATTATGGTCTTAAAGGAGAAAATGTTGTGGCTATCACCAGTGGAGCAAACATGAACTTTGATAAACTGAGGGTGGTAACCGAGCTTGCTAATGTTGGTAGGCAACAAGAGGCTGTGCTTGCAACTCTCATGCCAGAGAAACCTGGAAGCTTCAAACAATTTTGTCAGCTGGTATGTTACTCAATTTGATTGACATTTCTTGTAAAGCTGTTGTACTTGTGGTGTGTAATGAAACTTTTTGGGTGAGCAGGTGGAACCTATGAATATTACAGAGTTCAAATATAGGCAAAATTCTGAGGAGCAGGCTGTTGTGCTTTACAGGTGAGTGGGTGCTTGTTCGTGTCAATTCATATATTTATTACTCCTTGTCCCAAAATGAGTGTCTTGTATCCCTTGCATTTTTGTCTCAAGATGTGTGTCCTCTTTTCCTTTATAGGAAGTCGTATATGCATGAATTACCAATAGTATCCCTGTAATAAGTTAGTTATTACCCATGCTCATGGGGATACAAGAGGAAATATAAAACACTATCTTCTCTTTATTTTTTCTCAAAAAAGAATCGAAGACACTCATTTTAGGACGGATTGAGTATAAAATAATAAACCGTTCCAAGAATCACTTCTAATAAACCAGTTGTTTATGCAGTTTTGCCGATACATGTATGTTAGAGTTGAAGGACACGTTTTATGTAGTTTTGACATGATTACTTGTGTAATGATTTATAATGGTCAATGTCATCTTGTGGTTGAAAGTATGTTATGTTTAAGAAGTATTTTGCTTGATTCTGTAGTGTTGGCCTTCACACGGTTTCTGAGCTCAAAGCTATGCAGAAGCGGATGGAATCTTCTCAACTTAAAACTTACAATCTCACAAAAAGTGACCTGGTCAAAGACCACTTGCGTTATCTGGTAACAATGTTATTTCAATAGATTTACGGTTTGTTAATATTGGCTCAATGCTTAGATTACAGTCATATCTGCTTGCATGTGGTGCTAAATGTATTGTGCCCTGAAACTTCTCAGATGGGTGGCAGATTAAATTTCCAAAATGAGGTACTTTGCCGTTTTGTGTTCCCAGAGAGACCCGGTGCTCTAATGAAGTTCTTAGATGCTTTCAGTCCACGCTGGGATATTAGTCTGTTCCATTACCGTGCACAGGTTGGCATTCAAAACCATTTGTCACATATATTACAATTAGTAGATTCCAATGGTTTCAAGCTTGATTTACTCATGTCATGTATCCGTCTACTTCCCAACAGGGCGAAACTGGTGCAAATGTATTGGTCGGGATACAGGTTGCAGAGAACGAGATGGACGAGTTCCATGCTCGTGCAAGCAGTCTTGCATACGATTACTCGGTGGTAACCGATGATAACATATTCCAACTTCTGATGCACTGACTAAGGACAGCCCTGTAAGTTATGCTCACCTTAATTATTTGGGTAAATTTGACCCCAGTCTTCCTCCGTTACATACACGGATGGAGAGCAACGTGCCCAGACTACTCTAAGCGATACACACATTCTCCACTTCAGATGTATCTTGTTATTGAAAAGCTTTGTAGGCCTGTGGCCTTGTTGGTCCATTTTATCACATGTTGGGACTAGTTTTTGATCCTTATGTAATATATGGGAAATAATATGATGATGTGTTTTAATACAGTTTTGGTTGCTGTGAAAGGTCTTGCAAAATGATGGAAGCCTACAATACTAGTTTGTTCCATATTTTGGTTTGATAGGTAATTGTCACTGCAGGTTCGGAGATTTGTATAGTACCCAACGACCTGATAATTATTCTACTGCAGCGACCTCATACATGTGTGAAATGCTACAACTTCAAAACATGCTAGGGTTATTTTGCAATGTCAAGTAGAGAATGTAATTCAAATACTAGAGCTTAAAAGGGGCAAATTTGACCACCCTTGTCTCCATTTTCTACTAGGTCATTTTGATGAATACTGCACAACTGACAATAGTATTTAAGACCCATTTCCCATATCTATAATGTCCTCAAGAAAAGGCACCAGTAGCATTCATTACTTCTCCAACCACAAACATTGCAAATTTTTGTTTTTACTGTTTTGTTGTATATAGCACGAACATGACACGTTTAACACGGTGACTAAATGAGTCATGTTGACACAAACACGATCCGACTAAACACATCATGCAAGATATGATCAACGCGTTAGACACGACACTATCCAACACGTTATCAGGACTAATTTACAATTATACTCTTAAGTGTCCCTGTTGGACGTGTTATGTATGTCACAGCACGACTAATTAGTCGTGTGTGCCATTTTAGAAGCTCAACACAAACATGACACAATACTAAACGTGTTGGATTCTCCAACACGAACATGACACTAACATAAAATGTTAGCCGAAACACACTAACTCCGTGTCATATGACGTATTACGACACGAACTGTCAGCTATAGCTTAATGTATTCAATCTTTTTTAAGTACTGACCCTGATGGTCAAGAAACAAACCACCTTGACCATCAGCTTCATGGCTCATTATTTGTGCCCACCATATTTACTCACTTCCCTCATATAGGAAGTGCAGTGTTTATATCTGAGTGACATTATTTATTTTTGGGTAAGGCTTATCAACTTATTCATGTTGTGCATGACAATTTGTACAAGAAACACAATGTGACATCACATTGTGCATAAAATGTGACTAAAAGCATAACAACATGCATATTTTCCTCTTCAACCTTGTGTGAAAATGTGACTTGTAAAGCTGTAACCAAATAAAACACTCTAAACACTAAAAACACTTGTGTGTTAGCAAAAACAAGAGAAAAGGAATCCAAAACTCCCACCAAGGAGTGTCAAAGATGCTTCTTTCACCCAGAAAATGAGCATAGCTTTATTGGGAAAACCACAAGTACCCTTCTTTTCCATGCAATTATTTCACTTTTTTACCATCACTTCCCTTCTTAAATCCTCCCTCACCTGCCTCCTCTGCACTCACATTCACTACTCCACAAAAATACTCCTATATCTCCCAAATATATCACTGTTGTTCAAAGCAAAGAAGAAGTAAAAAACATGGAATTTTCAGGTAGTTTTGTTGCTACCTTGGTTCTTGTTCTTGTTCTTCCATTGGCTCATGGAAACCCAATTGTTCCTGCACTGATAATCTTTGGAGACTCCATTGTTGATGTGGGAAACAACAACAACCTTGTCACAGTGATCAAGGCAAATTTCCCACCTTACGGACGAGACTTTGTCACTCACAGACCCACCGGGAGGTTCTGCAATGGCAAGCTAGCCACTGATTTTGTTGGTAATGCCTGTTTTCCAAATAGCTTCAAATTTTGTTGCACAAATCTTGTGTCATTCTCTTATGTATGTTTCTGGTTGATCTCTGATTCACAGCTGAGTTTCTTGGCTTCACTTCATACCAACCGGCTTACCTCAGCCCTGAAGCCACTGGAGATATCCTCTTGACCGGAGCCAACTTTGCCTCTGGAGCTTCTGGTTACTTCGAAGGAACTCCTCGGATATACGTATGCAGCGACGCTGATTCTTTCGGTTTTTTCGCTTTCTTTTTTCTGGACATGAACATGACAGCATTTTTTCTTTTCCGGTTCCTGCAGACAGCACTTTCATTGACACAGCAGCTCAACTACTACAGAGATTATCAAACAAAAGTTGTAGATACGGTAGGAAGAGACAGAGCTAATAACATATTTACCTGCGGAATCCATCTTGTGAGTGCTGGCAGTAGCGACTACATTCAGAACTATTATGTTAATCCCGCCCTCAACACATTGTACACACCGAATCAATTCTCAGACATTCTCATCAGATCCTACACAAACTTCATTCAGGTCTCTCCAAACTCTACCACATTCATATCAGACACACCACACACACAGTTTGGTATCTTTACTTTCAAGTTCTATAAATGAATGAGTTTACAAAGAGCACGGTATATGTTTACATGAGCATATAATATATATGATTACTTGAATCTATGAATCGGAGAAGTAAAAATGAAGCTTAACTGTAAATTGATCTAATATTGAAATTTTATATGGGAAGTGAATACAAGGTTCAATAGATTCACTTATATGTGCACGGAACATATGCAGTGTGTACAAGGAATTTTTATACTTAAAACACAAATTGATCTCTTTCAAGATGACAACGAAGCTTAGAGAAAAGTTTGATATATGACTGAATCACTCACAACTACGTCTTCTTCCTACAAGTTTTCTATGATCACAATGTTCAAATCATTTTGAACATAACACCATCTTTTTTTTTTTTACAACAGAATTTGTATTTGCTGGGAGCAAGGAGGATTGGGGTGACAAACCTACCGCCACTTGGGTGTTTACCCGCAGCCATGACTCTATTTGGCGGTGGAAGTAACGAATGTGTTGCAAGGTTAAATGGAGATGCGACTATTTTCAACAATAAGCTCAGCAGTGCTTCTGAACTTTTGAAGAATCATCTTCCTGGTCTCCAACTTGTGGTTTTTGATATCTACCAGCCTCTATTGGATATGATCAAGAAGCCTACTGATAAAGGTAATGTGCCCTGCAAAATGTAGCTAGTCAATGTTCCAAGCTTATTTAATCCGTGCATCCATACATGCCCACTAAGAAAATTGAAAAAAAGGGCGCGCGCGCACACAGACAGAGATTAGTTTATCTTTTTCTTTCTTTCCTCAAAAGTAATCCACATATGAAAAACTAAGGCATTCTGAACTTACACAATCACATAAAAACTATAAGTCGATATTTTCAATTTGTAGTGCTGGTCACTGTATTTATTCATAAAATCCATATATTTTATTTTTAAACAATTGACATAAAAATCTTCAAGGCCCTCCCGGTGACCTTTTTGCAAGCAAAAGCATCATCACGACATTTGTTGAAAAACATAGCACCATTGTTGATACATACTCATATGAATACTAATTTTCCTCACGAGGACTTCTATTTATGTCGCAGGTTTGTTTGAGGCAAGAAAGGCTTGCTGTGGAACAGGGACGATCGAAGCCTCTGTGCTTTGCAATGCCAGGTCAGTAGGAACATGCAGCAATGCTACATCTTATGTGTTCTGGGACGGATTTCATCCTACAGAAGCTGCAAACAATGTCTTAGCTACATCTCTACTTAAGCAAGGATTTCCCCTCATCTCTTGAATCCATCCATTCATGTCTCACTTAAATCATATCGCTAATCTGCTTGAATCTTCTTAAATATATTATATAAATGTAACCTGAACTTTATAGTAATATCAGTGGTGTTTAATATTGAGAGTTATGATTCCCCATATGGTATGAATAATGTACATCTTCAGCTATACAGTGCGAGTTGGATCACTAAGTTGAAACTGTTTCATTAAAAGTTTTATGCTTCAATTAAATCAATAAGATAATTATGAACACTTGCCCGTGCTAATAAAATAAGTATTTGAAAAAAAAAAACTAATTGACTAACTCGTAAAAAAACTAATTTACATTTTTAAGTCCAAAAACTACAACATTGTCATTTCCTTTGTAAACCAATTGTTCCATTATTCTAATTGACTAACTCGTAAAAATTTATTTGTGATGTTTCCAACTTTCAAATTTGCCCAGTGAGTAAAGGTTTTAAAACTACTTGCTATAATCACCGAATATGGTGTGTTTATCATTACTTGCCATTCTTGGCAATTTCGTCCAAACTTCAAGTAATCTCAACTGTCTTCAAATTATAAACAATGTATGGACTATAAAATGAACAAATGATGCTTCAATTTTTATGGGTACCCAACTGTAATAGTTCAATGTATTAAAAACCTCACAAGATATGGCAAGAAAGAATTTGATTTAACTTTAGCAAGTTGCTAGATAGTGAGACAGCTCACCTGAAGAAGCCTGAGGTTGCTAAGAAAGTTCAAAACCTGCATTTGAATTGATTGCGTAAAGAAGTTTTGCTCTCAAAGTGCTTGAACGTTTGTATGTTGGAAGCTGCAACCATTGTATTCAGCAGCAGAACATAAACACAATTTAGATATCACGTGAAAAAGAATTCTTCCCTCGGAGCACTCTGCAATGAATAAGATAACGAACTAGAGTTGGGGACTTTCTCCCTTACGATCATTACCTTGAGAGTATTATAGCACGTAGAAGCTGATGGAAGCCGATCTACATCCTGTCCTCCGAATGTCGCCCAAAGAGGGACGTCACATGCAACCTATGCAAGATCAATTTTAAGATTCAGTTCCATCAACTGCTTTCTCCAATTCCCCTTTATAGTTTTATTTAATATTCCTAATTATTTGTTTGTTTATCTGGGGGAATGGGGGGTGTGGAGTCAACAATAGATCTCAAGCCACAGTTCTTAACTAAACAAACTTGAAATTGAGAAGATTTAAATAGGATAATAAGAGAAGAAGCACGAGAGAGAAAGGTGTAACACATGAAGCCAAACAATCAAACTAGACCAGAAGTAGTGAAAGAACATACCAAAAAAAGAGGAGAAATTTCCAACAAAAATTCAGAAGAGAAGCAAAAAACTAGTCAGTCAGATTTATGCCCTGAGCTTAACCCCATATTCTTCCAAACAAATTTACGGATCCATGAGTAATAGATATCATTCCACTGGAAATAATGGCATTAAACAGGGAAACCGCCTATATATAAAAAATAAAAAATAAATAGAAAGACAGGCAACTATTTTGCAACTGGATTCATTTACAGCCAAAGTTTGTCAATAAATTTTAAGAACAATACTATGGGCGTACTAGTTAGACATTCTGGATTGTATTAGAATTTTGTTTTATCGAGCAGTCCCTTATTCCATTAGTTTGAATGTGTGCCCTATCAATGTTCGTAAAGAAACAAGAGAAGAATAAGGTGCAAGGTAAATGGTAGACATAAGATGAGGAGCATACCTTGTGAATGGTAAAAGTGGGCTGCAGGTGTTTGAAACCAAGTAATGGAGCTCGGGAACAGCTAGTCACAAATTTAAGAAGCATACAGCGTTCTTTTGGTTCAAATCCTCTAAAAACCTGCAACACAATTGTCATTACACTATCCCCGTTATACACTAATGAACATCAATAAGAGGAGAGGCAACTCTGGAACAATAATACTAATGAAAGGTATCATTATATTCATGCACTTCCTTAAATTCACGCCTTTTCTCAATACGAACACATTATGAGATGGAGTCGAGAATACAATTTGTCACTATTCTTGTGAAGTTAATGACTACTTGAGCACGGAAAAAAAAGAAGAAATGCGGGGTAAGGAAGATAAGGTTGGTATATTTCAGAGATTGTGCAACATATGGAAGATATATTGACATGTTCATCACATAGCTCACGAAGGTGTTTAGTCCATTCTAATCACTATATGAAAGAACTTGGAAAATAAAAACCCAAACATAAATACAGAAAAATATTTTCAGTGTTGCTACCTCCCAGAAAAGCTTGACCGTCCGGCTCCCCTCAGAATAACCACCCGTGTAACGTGTGTTGCTTCTTAGATCGTCAACATCAATATCAATGTTGCCACCTGAAAGCAACTGCAGATTGTAATGAGTTAGTGTTCGACAATAACCGAACCAATGAAAAGAACAGTTCAAGCAAAACATCCAGACATGAGGAATCACTATATTTTGTCATCGTGATAATGGGCATGTCACTATCAGATCATAAAACTTCATTCATGGCACACATCGACAAGAATTTAGAAACTAGAAATATTATTCTTTACTACCGACCATGTTTTTTTTTTTTTTTATACAGACTGGTGCCGAAATCCTTTCTTGCAATGACCTAAGGAACCTTTCAAGCCATATAAGCTTGAACAAGAAAATAGTGTTCAGGAAAGAGACAATGCCTCTTAACCCTAGCCTAGGGCTTTTGGCACC
>JAYMTF010002053.1:0-19859 GCA_036897485.1 Pelargonium nanum | reverse complement strand
ACCAACAAACCTTAGGGGTGCTAGTTGAAAAACATGTAAAGCACAGGGGGTCCATCGGTAATTACCCCTTTTTTAAATTTTGACGAGAAGTAGATAGAAAAAAAAAAACCGTGAGGTGGAAGAGAACACTCAAAAGTACTTTTGGCTTAAACTGGAGCGAGTTCAACCATAGTCCTGTGATGGGGTAAGCTAACCGAGTGTCCAAACGGAAGATTGGGTTGAACGAATTATAATCCTAACACCTCATATCGTGTAGCGTTATCAGCCTCTTCTTCTCTTTCTCGCCTTCACATTTCTGCTGAGATTCTCAGCCAAATCCTCTCTCTCACGCCATGAATAGCTTGACTGCGAGCTTCTCAGTTCGCGTAGCTTCAAGTCCCAACCATTCTTCGCCACGACGACGTTTTGGCGGTGGCCTGTGGAAGAGAAGCCATGTGGCTTTCCCACCTTCGCGTAGGTCCAGAGCTCCAAGCATCGTTTGCATGGCGGTGAGTGCGATTCCACCCCCAAAATAACTCTGTTTTGTTCAACGGAAAATATTTGTGCGAAGCATTTTCCCGGAAACGATTGTTGGCGGGAAGTTTGTTATTGATGTTGCTTGTTGTGATGAATTGCAGGAGCCGTATTTGATTGCTAAACTGGAGGCTGCTGAGAAGACGTGGAAGGAATTATCGGTAAGTTATTTTGAACGGAAATCACATGTAGATAATTATATGAGCAATTGAGCATGAGAACGTTGTTTTTTTGCTATGCAAATTTTGAATTATCATAGGAATTGAGCAAACTTTGGTGTTCGATGCATTTCAGTACAGTCTCATTGCCATGAATTGTAGAAAATTGAATTAGATACTGAAGGTAAGTAAGTTGTTAAGCGAAGAGAGTAGTAGAGCAGGTGAGGAAGAAATTCAATTCGGCAATAAGCTTAGACTGACGATTGGTGGCTCGAGAAACTATTTCAATCAACCAGGATGATGTTTCGTATCTGAAATTTAACATTATAATCAATCTAGTAAAAGCCCTGAATGGTTCCACTACTTTTCGTTTAGCACCTTACCTAGATAAGGAAAATCTGAATCTGGATATAGATCACGGAATTCAATGAAAGATGCCTTGGCAACACACTTCAAAGCGCAAGGAGATTTCAAGGGAGAATCGCTTCAGGAAAGCATAATTATTTATATGCATCCCAGGCTAGTAGATTTACTACCTAAAATGCTTTCATCCCACATAGGGGAAGCAAATTTGTTAGTCTTTTGCCAAGCTTTCACATACTCTACTATACTAACCCTAGAACTTATGATCACGGTGTCATTTGGGGTAGAGTGGTAGCTGATGCATATATTTGGAATGAATTTGTAGGTCAAGCTGGCTGATCCAGATATATTGTCAAATCAAAGTGAATACCAAAAGCTGGCTCAATCTATGTCAGAGCTTGATGAGGTAATGGAATTCGCCTTGCTCCTCATGCCAACTTTTCGTGAAAGACTCTGCTGTGATTGATTACAATTTTGACTTGACATTTTAGTTGCTATTCGCTTATTCTTTTAAACTGACAGGTTGTGTCGATCTTTAGAAGGTTCAAAGACTGTGAAAAGCAGTTACAGGAGGCCAAAGGTTTACCCTGCTTCAGCATATTTGTGAAACATTGTTAGGAAAAGTTGTAGCTTTGTGTTCACTGTAATTTTTTAACCTTCCTGTGATTATCATGACAGCTTTAGCAAAAGAGGATGGCAATGACGAGGATATGGCTGAGATGATAGCCTATGAAGTTGATTCGTTATCCAATCAACTCCAAGAGCTTGAGGAGAATCTTAAGGTTTCTACTTGAGTAGTTGTTACAGTTATCCATATACATGTATTCTAACTGTCCATGTTTTAATTTTTGATTATGTTATTGTTTGCTTGTTGAAGAGCACGATCTATTATTTTATATGTTTTGCTTCTTCTTCCTATCCTTGGGTGTTTCTCATTCTACCATATCTTTCTTTTATCATTAAAAGCTTAACTTATTTTACTTATATTACAAGATAGTGATAAGATGAATTGGTCAAAATGACGTGTTACATTGCTACCATTTGCACTATTTAGTCATTTAGAGGAAACTGCATGCTTTTTCTATAATTCTTTATCTTTATGTCCCTAATATTTGCCAAACCCTTTCGCCATATTTAAATTTACTAACTGTGATGTTGCATTTTATGCCAATAGGTACTATTGCTCCCTAGCGATCCTCTTGATGAGAGAAATATATTGTTTGAAGGTGAATATTTTCCTTCTCACATGAATAGCCGTATTATCTGAATGTATATAAGTCAATATTATCTACAGATTGATGTCCCTGACTTATCCACTCTCTTTTGGCCATGCATCAGTTTAACGTTTCTCATTTTAAAACAATTAAAGTTCATTTTATCAAATGCCATTATGCTGATATGCTTGTGAAAGTTGAGAAGAGTTTCTGAAACAAGCATGTATCGCATAGATGAACCTCAAATGCTGAAACATCATATGTTGAACGGAGTTCTCGTAACTTTGACTGATGGTGCGGGTTATATTATTTTCCTTTAACTTTCTGTGTTGCATTTTCTTTGCACTAGATTGCATTTGCATCTTGTCATCTCGTGATTGTCAAAACGTGATTGCAATCTCCATTTGGAATAAGCTACAGCTTGGATGACTTAATCCACCTTGTGAAGCTCTGGTTAAACTTGGGCCAGACCTCTTAGTGGGCTGAACAAAGTTGCATGCTTCTCTCTTTATTAATGCTTGTTTGGGTAGTTTTACACCCGAAATGTTATTTGACTCTTCAAAGTTCACTGAACATCTTTTATATGTATAAAATAATTCTTACTTAACATTTCTTGCTCTTGATTTAGAGTTTGCTTTACCATTTATTCTTTTCTTCTTTTTTTTCATTCCAACTGAAAATTTGTACTGTCTATTCTCTTTTGCAGTAAGGGCAGGCACTGGTGGTGATGAAGCTGGAATATGGGCAGGTGATCTTGTAGGTATATGTTACTTTTGTCCTTTCAAATTATGGGATGAAAACATGATGCATGATTTATTCTTTCTTTTTTGTGGCGTGTGTTTATACGAAATTATTATAAAAAGTAAAATACAAATATAATTGAATGTTAAGTGCTTTTGTTTAGATGTGATGTGTGGGATAACATTGGAAGTGAAATACTGAGAAATCTCCTGCTTTACAAAATCAGACCTCTATTTATCGAAATGGGTAGCAAACTTGTGTCCTTAAGCTAGGGAGTCTGCGTTTCTAGTTGATACATTTTTGGCTGCTGCATCTTTCAAACTCTTCTTTCATTCAAAATATTAAAAACTGTTTGACAATTAGAAAGCTTCAACAGTTTTTGGTAGATAACTTAAATATATACAAACACTACTGTAGTCAAAACCAGGCGTTGTAGATGATTTGTAGAATTCCCATTTGTGAATTTAAGTTTCATGTCTGAGAACTATATATATTTTTAGATTACGTTCCAAATTAGTCCATGAACTATCCACTTTGTTCCCAATTAGTCCCCAAACTACAATATGTTCCATTGTAGTACAAAAACTATTATTATGTTCCCAGACAGTCTAAAGTTGAGTGAAAATGTTCCCAGGTAGTCCATGCTGTCATTTTATTTAACATACTCCGTTAGTGAGTGATGACTTGGGAATAAAATTTTGTTTTTTTTATTAAAAAACCCTTTAAAGCTTACCCAGTGCTGACGTGGTGGACACTTGAGAAGAACAAAGTCACGTGAATAACACATGACAGTCAACTCATTAAGTCAGCTTCTGAGTCTTCATCTTCCTCAGAATCTGACAATCATGACGCCGATTAAGAAGAGGAAGAAATAGAGCAAGAACTTAGCCTTCTGAGTTATGAGTTGAGAGAGAACCCGAGGAAGAGCTTCAGATTCTCAGATCCCGAGAGCAAGACCGAGTCAAGGAATCCAACTCGGAGACGATGCAATCGGAATTGACAGACGCAAAATCACGAAAATATGCCAAAATTGAGCAAATCTAGTTGGGTCGCCGCCGGTTCTGCTTCTCCGGTGAGCTATATTTCTGATGCTTTCCAGAGACCACTGGTTGAGAAACAGAGATTTAGAAGAAGACTATAAGATTCGACGGAAGTTTCAGACTTTCAGTGCGAAATTTGCAACAAAAAAATGTTCCGATCATATCAAGCATTGGGAAGTCATAGAGTGACCCACAAAAAATCCTCTATTTCTGGAGCTTCGAAAATTTATGAATGTCCGTACTGTTTCAGGAGCTTCAGTTCCGTCTAAGCTCTCGATGGACACAAGAGATCTCACATGTTATTGGCTTCTTCTACAGCAATCATTTCTAAGAAAAGGATCTGAGAAAGCTCCATAGATCTGAACCTGCCAGCTCTGATCGAAGAAGAAGATAGTTACAGTGTGGTCTACTGGTCTCCGATTGTTCAAATTGATTATGGGTTATGGGTTTCTTGATGATCACCAACTGTGGTTCATTTTTTTCTCTCCAGATGAAGTCATACTTTACGACTGATGAAGTGATGAGTATGAAATCACGTGACTGGGTTCTTCACAAGAGTCCACCACGCAGGTAAGCCAAATTTTATACGTCATCACTCACTAACGGAGACTGTTAAGGAAGATAACGACATGGATTACCTGGAAACATTTTCACTCAACTTTGGACTTCTTGGGAACAAAGTGGATAGTTCAGGGTCTAATTTAGAACGTAATCCTTTTTTGTTTTAGTTTTTATAAATGTTTTCTTGCTCTCTAATGTGAAACTTAGCAAGCGACTCGTAAATTATTGTTTTGGAGGAATAATTGTTCATCCCATTGCATCAGAGTGTGCCATAATTTGACTTCAGTATCTTCTCTTGTAAATAAGGTTCGTCTGTACCAGAAATATTGTGAGCGGAATTCTTGGAGATATACCCCAGTTTCGAGTTCACCGGTATGTGTTACTTGTGAGCAATAAGATGCACATTTATATGTTATTGTAATTTGAGAAATTTCTGGTAATTTTAAGGCTGAAAGAGGAGGATTCAAACTCTATGTGATGGAGATCAAGGGAAAACGTGTTTATAGCAAATTGAAATTTGAGTCTGGTGTTCACCGGGTTCAACGTGTACCTCAAACAGAAACTCAGGGTCGCGTGCACACTTCTACTGCCACTATTGCAATCATGCCAGAGGTATATTACATTTTGCACAATTCTGCATGTCTTAGTTGCACGAGATATTTTAGATGGATTGCATATAAATATTATTGAACTATATTTTGCAGTGAACAAACATAGGCACTGCAACTACCTTGTATATCTCCACGGTTTTCTTAATGATCATGTGCAAGCTGTTTTTGGCATTTCATGTGTATTCTTATAATATGATATGGTAAATGCCTGTTTATCTTTGTTATTATTATTTTTATACTATAATCTGATATCATATACATATAATATGTCTTATTCAGGTTGATGAAGTTGAGGTAGAAATTGACCCAAAAGAAATTGAACTCACAACAGCAAGGTCTGGGGGCGCTGGGGGTAGGAATTAGCAATCATTAATAATTCTTTTACCAGAATTTAGTTAGTTTTGAAAACCAAATTAAAGGCATATGATCATATTTTCTACTCTGCTTCTACTCTTGTGTGAACTACACATCAATTTATTTTCTTTAATGCTTTGTTGCTCTCTCATGATCTCATGCACAAGTTTATCATGCAGGACAAAATGTTAATAAGGTGGAGACGGCTGTTGATCTTATCCACAAACCTACTGGAATTCGTATATTTTGTACTGAACAAAGGAGTCAAGCTCAGAACAGAATCCGTGCTCTTCAGTTGTTGCGAGCAAAATTGTAAGAATCATCAGTGTGCTTCTGGCGTTGCTTTGTCTGCTGTATCGCACTAAAGCTCCATTTATAGTTATGGTTTTAAACCTGAAGGGAGTAATTCTATAAAACAAAAAATACGGCTAGCTTTTTACTTTTACATAAACTGAGTATATTTTTTTACCATCTCTATGCAATATCAAAGTAAATCCTCTCTTTTTACCATCAGAAACAAGTATTTGTTCTATCTTTTCTTATCTGAATTATCTTTGGATGATTTATGATTAATTTATTACCCTTGTTATAGGTATGAGATCAAACTAAGGGAGCAACAAGAGAAGATAAGAAATGAGCGGAACATGCAGGTATATATCTCTCTTTTTCATTCAGAATCGTTTCTGACTGGACAATCCAATGAATATGATTACTGAACTTGTAATATAGAAATCTATACTGTTGTTCTTTTTTGCTAGTCTTTTAATTTTAAATTTGTTAGATACTCATTGTGTTTTATGCATTGGTTTTGATGTATGTCGTAATATTTCTTCAATGCAGATTGGTTCAGGTTCTCGATCTGAAAAGATTCGTACATACAATTACAAGGTATACTTGCAGATTTGCCATTTTTATTATAGCTCTATAAGTTTATATCACATGATCAATGTCTTTGTTAGGACTTATGGTGTTGTTTGCATGCTCTATAAAAGGCTTCTGAGTATTGCTCAAACATTAATTTCATCTCTTGCGAAGAAGAAATGAAGTACTCCCTCGACTCCAAAATGGGTGTGCACTTTCTTTTTTGGGTAGTTTATTATGCAAGAATTTACAAGTATACCCATAAGATAAGTTAGTTAAAATCATTTAAGTTTGTTACAACAAGAGCACATGAGTGTGTAAGTAGAAAAGTCTTACCCTAATAATCTATTCTTGAATTTTACAAAAAAAAAAAATGGGATATTGGACACTCATTTTGGTGGGTTGGAGGGAGTAACATTTGAGCATGAGTTTTATGGAGAGAAGAGTTGTTTAATTTTAATAAGAGACTACACATAACTCCTCGAGCTTCCACTACTAATAGGTTGAACTTTTAGCAGTGGAAGCCCAAACCATTATATGTAACTCTATTAATTAATTTAACATGGATTAGAGCTGGTTTCGATCAGGCATGGGCCCGATTATGTTGCCTTCCCCTATGATCTCCGGCTAGCTTGCATATGGATATTCTTGCAATGGCCAACATGTAAAAGAAAAATACCTACACATGAAAGGGAGTACCGATTTAGAAATCCTCCGATTGTGTGCATGTGTTGAGCCCACCAATACTAGGATTGTTGTTTCCGCTTGCTCTCCTCAGGATTAGTTCTATTGAAAACTTCTGTTGAAGCTCACAACAAGTGCATTATACATATAATCAGGACAGTAGAGTTACTGACCACCGGTTGAAGATGAATTTCCCACTACAATCATTTCTCGAGGGTGATATTGAAGCAGCAATCCAGGTATAAGCTTCTCTTTGCCTCTCTTGTTATGCGGACATTAATATTGTCTACATTTTGAAAGTTTTGAAGATGACTTTTCACATGTAACTCCAACGATTGTCTCTTGCAGTCTTGTATCACTATGGAGCAGCAGGAGATTCTGCAAGAACTCGCCAATTCTGTAGGTGTAGCTGCTGGCTGATTTTTGCCGGAAGAAGTTTGGTCGTTGGTGCAGAAAGAGGACACCCCTCAAAAACCCACAAACTGTTATGTTGCATACAAGTTTTTCAGGGTCTTGTCATATTTGGATTGATGGTGCATAATGTTAGAAGAGAAATTTTATTAGTCCATCAGTATTCATCATTCAGGTACAGTAAATCATATGGGATGAATGAGAATATGTTATTTCTTCGTCGATCATTGTGTTCCGTTTATTATTCATGTTTATATATGAGTATATGAACTAAAGTGTGGAATTTTTGATTGAGTTGATAATCTAGTATGGTACTAGAGTTTGATTGACTTGAAAGTCACAAGTTCAAATCACATGACTAACAACTATAATTTCATACGCACATACATACATACTTAAAACTACACAAACTATCATTGTTGGCGTTGCATTGAGTTAGATTGAGGAGCGAGGTTGGCAAACATGTATAGCACATAACAAACATCTGTAATTTCATACATACATCTACACAAGCTATCTCTGTTCGCGAGGCATTGAGTTAGATTGAGGAGCAGGGTCGGCGCGACATTGTAGTGGAGTCACATTGGGTTACAAGTAATAGAGGCAGTAAAGCTAAGAGAGAAGGATAACAATAATTTTGGTACGATATTTTAGCCATTCTGAAGCAATTTGTTAGCATGCAATTTTGTTTTGTGAGGAGGTATGCAAATTAGACGACCTTATTTTGATTAGGCCATCAAATTATGAGTCAATCTTAAAAGAATAGAAGAATAGATGAATTTACAATCTACAAAATCGATTTTGAATTTGTTGAAGTTGAATATTTGTTAAAAAAAAAAAACTAGGCATTTTATACTATACCCATCCAATATGCAATTAGAAGCCCATTCGTCCGAAAGAAAAAGCCCGAATCGACCGTTACTAGCATCTAAATAAACCTACCATATTATCATCTTCTTCGTTTTCTCCATTTCAATTCTGGTGTTCTTCAATGGCGGCACTTTCAGTCCAAAATTTCCACTGTTTCAGATTAGCCCACCACAAGAACACCTACCCACCATCACCATCATCGCCGTCAACAATTTCTTCTTCATTCTCTACCACTTCCTCTCTCAGTCCCTTCTCTTCTCTAAAATCCACCGCAAGCCCAACAATTTCCTGCATCTCTTCCACAAAAACATCCTCTTCACTCGCCGACGAACAACCCTTCGTCGTCTCTTACCTCATAAACTCTTGTGGGTTGTCCCCAGAATCCGCAATTTCCGCTTCCCGGAAAGTGAAATTCCGGTCCCCAGAAAATCCCGATTCCGTCCTCGAAGTCCTCCGAGACCACGGATTCTCCGAAACCCAGATCTCAAAACTCGTCAAGACACGTCCTAGGCTTCTCGTCGCCGATCCACAGACCTCAATTTTGCCCAAACTCCAGTTCCTCCTCTCCATCGGCGTCCCCAAATCGGTCCTCGCCAAAACCCTATCTCGCGACCCATCGATTTTGGCCCGGAGCTTGCAAAACCGCATCGTACCCTCCTACAACTTCCTCAAAACCGTGCTTTTGTCCGAGGAACGAATCGCCTCCGCTCTCCAACGCGCCTCCTCGGTTTTTCTCCAAGGCCATTCCAAGAATCTGGTCCCGAACATCGAGTTCTTGCGCCGGTCCGGCGTCTCCGAATCGTGCATTTCTCTGCTGCTGACCAATTACCCAGAAGCTCTGCTCCGGCGACACGAGCGGTTTCAAGAAACTGTCAAGGAGGTTCAGCTCATCGGATTCGATCCCAAGAAATCAGCTTTTGTATTGGCGATTCACGCATTGTCCGGAGAAGTGAACAGAGCTTCGTGGGAGAGGTGTTTCGAGGTTTATTTGAGATGGGGTTGGAGCGAAGATGAGATTCGAGAAGCGTTCAAGAAGCACCCGAATTGCATGATCTTGTCCGAGGAGAAGATCACGAAAGCTATGGAGTTTCTTGTGACGGAGATGGGGTGGGACTCGAAGGCCATTGCGAAGCAGCCGACGGCTCTGTTTTACAGCTTGGAGAAGAGGATAAAGCCGAGGTGTTGGGTTGCTGAGGTGTTGGTGAAGAGAGGGTTGGTGAAGAAAGATTTGAGCTTGGCTTCAATTTTGGTACACTCTGAGGAGAAGTTTCTGGAAAAGTTTGTGAGAGAATATGAGGAGGAGGTGCCTCAGCTGATGAGTGTGTATAAAGGAGAGGTTGGTTTTGAGGAAGCAATAGCATCTTGAAAAGAAGAATCAGATCTTAACAAATTGGCAATTGCATTCTTGTTTGTGTTGTTTCTGGTTTAACAGATGCAGCAGAAATTGATTTTTGTTCATTGTGGTAAGTTGTTACTTAGCTATAGGATGTATTCAGCAATTGTTTTGTTGAGATGTGTGTGGCCATTGATCTATAAACCTTCATTTTTGGTTCTCCTACATTTTTTCTTGTGTTACTCGCTAAACAATGTTTTTATATAGAGCTGACAAAACGGGCCGATATGTCAGGGTATAGAAACCCAATCCGTTTTTTTGTGGTTTCGAGTCGGGTATCCCCGAAAAATTAATGTGTTTTATGCCTAAAATCCGAAATCCGACCCTAACTCGAAAATCCTATAGAGGGGATTAGGGTTCATCAACCCGAATAGACGTTGGAAGTTTTGGTTTATCTTCTTTTGTTGGAAATTATCTTAGGTATGAGTTGATAAATATTGTTTGGTACTACTAGGAGGCATTAGTATCAACAAGAATTTAAGGATGACAATCGATTTTCGTTGAAACTGCTGTTATTCAAGTCGTTTCTGGGTTTGGAACCCGAGAAGATGAAACCAAAATTTTTGGATTGGGTAGTTACGATTCAACACAATTATTTCATAAATAGAATTTGTGTATGTGAAGCGGTCTGCGAACGGGTGATCAATGCGATTGTTAGGTCAGCTGTTTTTATGTCATATGCGTAATATTGGTACTCAAGTGGACGGGCCTTTTTATGTCATCCAGATAATAGGCCCAATACGGAAACAGAGCCCAGCCCGAATTATGTGCTTACGTTTGCAACGGTTAATTATTGCGTCAGCATCAGACCAAATATTACAGAACCAGACCATCATCTACATCGATTTGCGAAATTTTCCATTTTCACAGCTAACAGAGTGATCGAGAGCTGAGAGCATGAACATATGTAGAGCGAGCGAGCGAGCGAGAGAGTTGAATTGAGCCAAGCTAGGGTTTACTGTGAACTATGGGCTCAGTTTCCATGGTGGAGAGAAGAAGGAAGCCTCTTGTGCTCTCTTCAACTCAATTTCTTCTCAATTCCGTGCTCAGTTCGTCCAGACTTGGCGGAGAAGGAGATCGAGTTCCCGGAGAAAAGCTCACCGGATATGAGTCACCGCGTCGGTTGCAGTTTCCGGCAGGAATTCTTCGATTTTCCATGGATAAGAAGGATGTTTCGGACCCCAAATTGGCTTCTCTCGACGATTCTGCTTTAGTCGGGCTCTCCACAGCCGTCCTCAAGAGGCTTTCGGTAACTTCGGGCTCACTGGTAAATTTTACTAGACTCAGTTTCGATTGATTGCTTAAAGAAAAAGAGAAACTAAGCCTTCGAATTTTCCTTAAAATTGGAAATTTGGTTTGCCTGTGAGATTTCATGTTTCCTTTTGTTTTCTTAATCATTAGGTGTAAGTTAAATTGATAGCATTGAACACATTTGAAGCTCAATTAGTATGCAATGTTATCTTGTTAAGTATCCTCCTGCTCATTGTGTATTGAAAATAGGATTAATAATGTATATTACCTACTATTTCCTTTGTTTGCGACAGTATAATTGATTTGTATTTTTATGAAACACTATTGTTTTACTATTTGCTAGGTACTTGTCAAGAACATTGAGACCGACGCTCAGAAAGTAGCTCAGGTTGTAGCTCTAGATTCCCCCCCCAGCAGTGAATATTCATCTAACATTGAATCATCCGACTCGCCCCGCACAATGATTATCTTTCCTTCTTACAAATTTCCTCAAAACGAACCTTTGTTGTTTGATAGGGAAGTTGCTTATCTATCTCCTCTCTTGGCTTTTAATCTTGACTTGCATATATCATGTTTGAAATCACTTGTCCACCTTGGGGAAAAGGCTTTGCCGTATTTGTTTGGAGCTGATATGGATGATGAGGCATGTGAGATAAGCAGGGAAACTTCTCCCGTCAGTTTGGTTCTGGAACCTTTAAATCAGTTGCCAAGATATGCCTCGCACTTGAGGGTTTCTTTTGTGAAGATACCAGAATGTGGTAGCCTTGAATCTTTGAAAGGAAGTTCATCTATTGAAGCTGAAGATCGTCAAGAAATGATTGATTCGGCATTGCGAGACTATTTTGAAGTAGATAGATATCTTGCAAGAGGTGATATTTTCAGCATTTGTATAAATTGGAATTGCAATTCAGTCATGTGCATTCCTTGCAGCCAAAGGCTGAAAATTACGGGTGGAAACATTATCTATTTCAAGGTATCATTCCCTGTATATTTCTTTGGTAGCAGCTTATGCTAAAGGAATACCATAATACATCAGGCTTTCATCATAAAGTAATATGTTTCTTCAGGTCGTGGCTATGGAACCATCAAATGAACCAGTTCTTCGAGTCAATCACACGAAAACTGCTCTTGTGCTTGGGGGGAGTGTTCCTTCAGCTCTCCCCCCAGATTCATTGGTTGCAGGGCCAAAAGGTTTTGTGCCCTTGCATGGGGACACGGTCAAGATTTTGTCCTCCATACTTACACCGCCTCTATGTCCGTCAGCACTTTCTTCAAAATTCAGAGTTTCAGTTTTACTGTATGGTTCGGCAGGTCTGTTTTATGTTTTTGCTTTTATTGTTGCATTTATAAGTACATTAAGATCTTAATTGGTAAAGTTACTTCACATCTTGAAAGATCACTTATTAATGCATTTTTATGCACTCGCTGCCAAGAACAGGTTATGTCGGCTATAAACCAGATCTGTGTGTGTAGTGTTAATGAATCCTGATTCATTGCTTGTTGCAGGCTGTGGGAAGAGGACTGTTGTTAGATATGTTGCTCGGCAGTTGGGCTTGCATGTAGTGGAAATTAGCTGTCATGGTCTGCTGGCATCCTCTGAAAGAAAGACATCTGATGCATTGGCCCAAGCTTTTAACACAGCTCAAAGGTGAACCAATTAAGCATGTCTATTATGATATAACAAGTTGTTATTTGAAGTTTAAACTATCAATAGAATGTAGCTATAATATAATAATTAACTAGATTATAAGACTAATGTTTGTAATCTTTCTCTGCAATCCAATGGATATCTTAGCTCACTAGCGTTTGTTATCTTTATACGCTAAATTTACTTTAGGCCCTTTAGGGATCTGTACAAAATACTCTAGCCTTATTAGCCCCATTGGCAGTTATCAAGATTTGAGGAAGAATTAATGGTTAGACCAATTGATCATTGTGTAATATTCATTTTAAGGTTTAAGATATAATGTTGCTTTTAGCTGGCTGTCCCGTATAGTTTTTCCCACTTGTTTCTCATATGGTCTTGTAACAGATACTCACCAACCATATTTCTTCTCCGCCATTTTGATGTTTTCCGAAATCTGGGCTCCCAAGAGGGTTCGCCAAACGATCAAGTTGGTGTCACCTCTGAAGTTGCATCAATTATCCGAGAGTTCACTGAGCCAGTTATTGAAGACAAATATTCTGGAGGAAATCCAAATGGTGATGGTGTAAGATGCAACTACTTCGCTGTGCCATTCTTCTGTCAAATTATATTTTCAGGCTTGGCATAATTGAAATTTCATCTTTCATTTTTATGTATTCGGTGAAGGAGAGTGAAAGAAACACATACAGAAATGTTATACAGAACAAAATAAACTGCAAAATAGAAACATAAGGGTGACATATGATGGTACCAAAGTGGTGGTACATAGCTGCATGAAATATTCTTCTAAGTTGGCTTATGGGAACCAGGTACTTGGCAGACCAATGAGAAAGATATGTAGTAATCACTTTTAGGATAAAGTATTTACAATGACCTTCCAGATCCTCCAGTAATCAATGTATTGATGTTGGATCAATATACAAATGTGTTGCTGAAATGCTCATGTTTTAACCAGCTTCTGAATCAGTGGAATTACCAACTTTAAGAAATTTGCTTGCCATTTAGTTTTAGGAATAGAACTAAAGGAAATTATTATGATCTGTCAAAGATGTTTAATCTAATGCCATATTGCTGCAGAATGTGAAGGATGCTGAAAAGCTAAGCAGGCGTCAGGTGCTCTTTGTTGCAGCGGCTGACAGTTCTGAAGGTTTACCACCAAATATTAGACGCTGCTTTAGCCATGAAATAAGTATGGGTCCTTTAAGTGAAGAACAAAGGGTTAAATTGCTGTCCCAGTCACTTCAAAGTATTTCTGAGTTACTCCCTAATGTACGTAAACGCTCTTCTCTGTTTCAAAATGTTTGGTAATGTATTTTGTGAATCAATCAGAGCAAAATTCAAATATTGATAGTAATGCCTCCATGTGTGTATTTGGCAAATCTCTATGATGGCCGAACATGTGATACTAGTGGCACAACTATTGCTCATAGACAAGCTTCCATATTATTCATCATAAATATGTCCTTTTCGGTTGCTCATTTCTTTAAATAGCCCAAAGGTAATATCATGAACTATTTAAATTGTTGGTTGAATCATATTCAAATTTCAAAATGCTTGTGGGTTCAATCAATAAATGGAAAAGGACATTTGGCGTGCCATCAGTGAGATCATCAAATCCTTATTCTTTATTGATATGACATCTTTGTAATATATTTGTCATGCTTGTTTGAGTTACATCGGTCATGGATGATAATTTTGATGTATCAAATGATTGCTTCTTGCAGATTGATTCAGACGACCTTGTAAAGGACATGGTTGGGCAGACTTCTGGTTTCATGCCAAGGGATATGCATGCCTTAATAGCTGATGCTGGTGCAAACTTAATTCCCCCGGATGATGTTCAAATTGACAAAGTTGAACTTGGGGAATCAGATGGTTCTGCTCAACCAGGAGCAGTTCAAGATAGTAATTCTTCCATAGTTGTACCTCATGTTCTGGGGAAAGAAGACTTGGCCAAAGCATTGGAGCGATCAAAGAAAAGGAATGCATCTGCGCTGGGCACTCCAAAGGTGAATGAAGCAAATAAAAGTAACTATACTCTGTGATGTTACCTTAGCAGGGTGTTGCACTATTTCAAGATTCTAATGGGAAAAGGGTGAAATATATTCTTAGAGATACTTATTGCCCGATGTTTAAAGAATTAAGTTGGATTTTTTTTTTTTTTTTGCCCTGTAGGTTCCTAATGTGAAATGGGAAGATGTTGGTGGGCTAGAAGATGTGAAGAAATCTATTCTGGATACTGTTCAGGTGGCCTCTTCTATTCCTGTTTCCTCCTCAATTGCGTTTTTATATTAAAGCCCGTTTTCATTTTAGTGAATTCCAAATGCACATCAAAATTTTGTATTACTGTCACCCCAATACAAAATTCAAAATAAACCTCTGGGAACACTATTGTTTGTTGAAGGAGATTCAACATAATTTGTTACTTTGTGTACTGTGATCTTATTATGTTCCAGGGGTTTCTTAATGTAGTCTATGGTTATCTCAAATGTTTCATTACTACAGAAATAGAAGCTTGAAAGCCTACAAAAAGTTTGTATACTCGTTAGTTCTTGAGTTGTTTTTTTAATTCTTATTTTTCATGTCTTCAGTTACCTCTCCTGCATAAGGATTTATTTTCATCTGGGTTACGTAAGCGTTCTGGTGTTCTTCTATATGGTCCTCCTGGAACAGGAAAGGTTAGTTCAAAGGAAAATAGTAATATATGATTTCTCAACTTGCACTATCTTTCTTCTTTGTTTGAAAAATGTGCTTCACATCCTTTTTCTTCTGTGATACATTTAATCTCAGACTTTATTGGCAAAAGCTGTTGCAACAGAATGTTCTCTGAATTTTTTGAGTGTGAAAGGCCCTGAATTGATCAACATGTACATAGGAGAGTCAGAGAAAAATGTTCGGGACATTTTCCAGAAGGTAAATCTGTTAATAGTTGTTTTGATTAATGTTTTCTTTCTTATAAGTGTTAATATTTATTTGTAAGTTGGACGACTCAATTATTGGATGGCTTTTGTGTTTCTGACATTCCAAAACTTTGCAGGCAAGATCAGCACGCCCATGTGTTATCTTCTTTGATGAACTCGATTCTCTCGCTCCAGCTCGGGGCGCCTCTGGAGATTCAGGGGGTGTTATGGACAGAGTGGTTTCTCAGGTACAGAAGATTATAAGATTTTAACCAATTCCTTTTCTTTTGTATCTTTCGTTACTTAATTAATGTGCCGATTTTTTTGCTTTGTGCTAGATGCTTGCAGAGATTGATGGACTAAGTGATTCTTCACAGGTTGTTATGCTGCTTAACATGCTAACAGTCTTCATTATCAGCATTGTTTTCTTTCCTCCGAGTTCTAATCACAAGGCAACATCTCTTTTAGGATTTGTTTATAATAGGAGCAAGCAATAGACCTGATCTCATTGACCCTGCCCTTCTAAGGCCTGGCCGGTTTGATAAGCTACTATTTGTTGGAGTTAACTCTGATGCATCTTATAGGGAGAGGTTCTTTCTTCTCATTTTGCTTTCATTGATACATGTCTCGTTTATTATAATATTACTTGATGTAGATTATCGATTTCTTTTCCAGGGTTCTTAAAGCACTTACCCGAAAGTTTAAACTGCATCAAGATATATCTCTTTACTCAATAGCAAAGAAATGCCCCCCTAACTTCACTGGTGCCGACATGTATGCCTTATGTGCAGATGCCTGGTTTCAAGCTGCAAAGCGTAAGGTGAGTCAAGCCCGCAGTATCCAGACTCTGAATAAAAAGTCATTGTCTGACATTACGGAGTTGAATGATGGTTACACATTTAAGAAGCTAATTGATGACCAAACCTAAATGGCACATCCATAGGTACTCATAGTGGTTCTACTTCTTGTAGGTTTCGATGACAGATTCTGATGCTTCTCTTGGAAATGATCAAGATGCCACTGTAGTTGTTCGGCATGACGATTTTGTGAGGGTATGATATGGAAATGATCAAGATACTTGATTGCCTCGCCTGTGTCATTGGGACTAATTGCAGCTTGATGTTTTGCCCTTCACAGGTCTTGAGAGAGCTGTCACCGTCCCTCTCCATGGCTGAGCTCAAGAAGTACGATTTGCTGCGGGATCAATTCGAAGGATCTTCAAAATGAGTTTCTGGTATACATGACAATATGCACATGTTTTTATCGAGCAACTTTTTTTCAATCTTAACGTCTCCCCACTTAGTGGGAAAGGTTAAGACCGATTAAAAGTTGCAAAATAAGAACGCTAGAGTTTTTTTAGCCCGTCCCGAGTCCCTAATTGCTAGGTCTAGTTTCTGGTGTTGCAGCATATACTATGGCGGTCATCTGCAAGAGCACAGCAGACGCGCACCTCTTCCGGTAACTACGAACACACTATACCTTTTTTGTTTTCCTTTTTCAGATGTTAAAATAAGAACATAGATACACAGGTTGTCCCTATTGCTCATTCTTGTAAAGTGTATTTTAGGAACTCATGTCATAAAAATGGGAGACCTATCAATCACAATCAATGTATAAATTGTGCTATGAAATGAATTAGCAAGAAGAGATTTGGTGGTAAAATTGGGATAGTTTTAGGCATTAATTAGTGTAAGTGTCATGTAAGCATATTCTGGGTTTTTTTATCTTATGCTAGTAGTACATACCATATAAATATTCTACACTTTCTCTACTTAATTGTTTGCAGATATGGTTGTGTCACTACGGTCCCATATATGGATTCCCATTTTTGGATTTTCCGAGACATCAACTTCACTGTCTCCAAACATTATGGGCTTGGGTAGAAGTGGCAATTTGGGGTTTGATAAAAGCTTTTAACCTGAATCCAATTCGGAAGGGCTTTGGGTTGGGATTTACCTTCTTAAGGGTAAAATGTCTGGGATTTGTGAGGGGTTGTCGACCCGACACGAAAGTTGGTCGGATTGAATTTCATATATTTTTGGGTTCGGATCCAATTGCCAGCTCTAGGCTTGGGCTTGTTCATCATGATTTGGTCAAGTCCAAACATCATAGAGTAAAATTGAATTGGATTCAGAGTGCTCTTTATTAATTCGAATTCCAACAAATTATCTCCTTAAAGTGGAAGATATCTTAATCATTTAAGTACGAAGAATGCTCAGCTTGTAATCTTGTTCATAAAGACAAAATTATTAGAAGAAATTTGGCTCGTAGTTAAAATATGATTGGAATGTACTCTTTATAAAGGTAAAGCCAAAACACAAATACTTTTTATTTTGCATGATTTTACGTTTCTTTAATGCCTAGAATATCATAGCATGTACCATCTCAAATGTCTACATTAATCATCTAGGTGTTCAAGCAAATTTGGCAAAATAAAATTTACTGAATTATTTCAGGGTGGTCCTTGGAAAGTATCTTCCTACTAAAAAAAAACCCACAATAATAATTTATTGTTGTTTTAAAATAGAAGATCAATTTATTTCATAGTGTTCACAGTGTTGTAAGAGTACATTTATAATATTGACTAGTATTTTCTCAAAATAAAAAATCCAAGATGTACCCAAGGCTAGTGGCGCATTTGGCAACACAAGCTGCATGAGTGAGAAGAGCGCTTGCATTTGATCTCCGCTCAACACACCTATGGAGAGAGGTGAAAGCTTTAACTATGAACAAACCTCGAATGAAGATTAGTTAGAGTTTGGTAAAACGGCTTGAAGGTGTCAACCGCGAGTGTACGAATCCGCTTAAGAACCTCATGGTATAAACCGAAAAAAAAATTCAAGATGTACGAAAACAAAGTTTACCATGAATTGAAATTTCATTAAAATTGAATAGTACTTTTGGTTTTGCATGAAAAGGAAATACAAAATAAAGTGTTAAAGGCATTGGATTTTAAAATTCTCCATTTTAGAAGAAAAGACTAGTCCATTGATGTTATATATTCTCCTAATCCTATTGCTGACCACTACAGTTATGATTCTGATTCTTCTTCTTCTCTCTGTCAATATATATTTATATATTGGATAATTAAGTGTGTTGTTGCAACTAAAACAAGAGCTTAGGTTGGATTTGGTTCCTTTTTAAATATAGAGCTTCAAAGATTCATAATAAGAAGAAGTCACATCTCTTGACTCTTGCTTCTATTCATTTCTTCAATACATATATAGTAATGTTTATAGGTCTTGCTTTGATTTGTCATATTTGGATAACATTTAATACAAAATTTTGATGACCTAATTTGGACTGATTCGAACACAGAACAAACCAGATTATGAGATGAATTGATCGAATTCCAGTCCTTTTTTTTAATCCAAATTCAATCATGTCTAACTCTAAGTTTACTTGAGTTTGCTCGATCCAATAAAAATATTATTGAATTCATTCAAATTCACAAAAATACAAATTCGATTTAAGATATCAGCATATTCGGATCCAAATTTTCGGCTCTCTAATTGACCAATCTCTTCTATTATTTTCTTTTGGGATAAGGGCAAAATTAGTACCCAAACTTTGTGTCGATACCAAATGTGGTACCTAAACTTTTATTGCACCCAATCTAGTACCCACACTTTTATTTTGTACTCAATGTAGTACCCACACTATTATTTTGTACCCAATTGAGTGTCTGCCGTCACATTCCGTCAATTTGCCCGTTAAGTGTTGCATACGTGGACAAATGTACTGCCTCGTTGGAAAAAAACGCTGATGTGGACGCTGACGTGGGTGATGATGTGTACTATTGAATGCTGAGGTGTATTACTTTTTGCTGATGTGTATATTATTATTTTATTTATTCAATTTATAAAAATATTATTATTATTATTTGTTTATTAAGAAAATAAAAAAAAAATCTACCCAATCACCCATCTCCACCGTACATCCATCTTAATCCAACGGTTCCTCTCTCCCTTCCAATGTCCGACCCTTGATCGATTCCGGCGACCTCAAAAAGAGCTCGATTCCAGCGACCTCCATAAAACTACCCAAATCTCCCATCTCCACCATCAATTTCATGAAAAAAATTACAAAAACACCATCAATTTCATGAACATAAATTACAAACATTGAAACGGAGCAGATCTGGATCGGAGACCGCGAGTTTCACCGGAGCAGAATCTGCAGACCACGCCGAAATCTGCAGACCACGCCGACTATGTTGCTCCAGCCGAGACCACGAGCAGGCCACCGGAGCGTCGCCGGAGCCGAAGCAAGAGCAGAGCTGCGAGAGA
>JAYMTF010002052.1:0-19863 GCA_036897485.1 Pelargonium nanum | reverse complement strand
AATCCAAACATAATATTTTAGATTCACTTTTAGTACACAAACATATTATTCTTAACTTTTCAGGAATATGTATTCCAGGAATCTAAATTCCTGTAATATATAGAATTCATGATGATTTGGATTTTCCGATCCAAACGATACCTAAATGTAATATTAATTTGATTAGAAAAAAAACGTGGATTTAGAATAATCTATTTCACCGAACATACTACGAGACACCTCTGAACCCTACCTCACAAGGTACTAGGCATGTTCCCACAGTCTATTTGATAATTTGATATCCAAACATAAACAATTGGACCACACAAGGGCTAGATGATGATGTTTTATGCGTATGTGGAATCAACCCAATGGTTGTTTGGATTCCAAGATTGGGAAAATACCCGGTAGTTTTTCTTAAATATAATATACTGACTTAGAAAATGTGTCTTTCAAGAATACCTAACAAGAAAATAATCTCGAGATACGTAAGAAGCTAGCAAAAAAACAAAATGCGTCGTGACCCTCTTTAGTGGTCGGAGCTCCCAATAAAAACTAAGCGTAGAAGAGTAAAGAGGAGTTCATTATTTTAGTTGTCACAAACTAGACATTAATTTTATTATAGACCACACTACACAAGCATGTGGAGCTATAATATTTACTTAAGTCAAGGCAATTAAACATCACCGAAAGATTCAATCAAACTTAATACTAAGATTAAACATTATATCAGCTTATAAGTAAAAACTCATGTTCATATCACGTGAAAAATACATTCCGATTGTCGTTTAGATTGTCGTTTAGATTAACGTATGACATATCATTAAATATTAAATATTGCTTGCGTCATTTCTTGTACATAAAAACATGTCTGTTATTATTAAATTGACAAACAACAAATCATAGAATAGAGAGGCTATGAATAAGCTGACAATGCATGTGTTTTTCAATTTTCAAAACTGATCAATGAGTTGAGTTAATGCAACTCGGGAAGAGCCTTTGTCTCTCAACGCCGCCTCCGCTTCAAGCTTCAAAGCCCCAACTCGCTCCCGATTTAACTCACCTTCCTTTGCTTCCATCAACTGCTTAACTCGTTTCTCCACCTCCTCCGCACTCACCAACCCGTTCTTCGACTCGTTCACCGGAAATGCGATTTTCATTTCTTCCACTAACAAAATCTTATTCAAACTTTGCTCCGCGTAGAGCGGCCAAGAAACCATTGGCACGCCCGCACACACGGCCTCAAGCACCGAGTTCCACCCGCTATGAGTCACGAACCTGCCCACCGAGTCATGACTCAGCACGGCCACTTGTGGGGCCCATTTCTTCACCACAAGGCCTCTCCCTTTGGTTCTCTCCAAGAAACCATCCGGAAGCAAAGTCTCCAAGTCCGGATCTGCGGATCCGGATATGTCTATTGTTTGGCCTTCGCTGGCGGGCGGGTTCCGCAGGACCCACATGAACCTTTGCCCGCTTTTCTCCAACCCAATTGCAATTTCCCTGAGTTGTTGAATAGAGAACACTCCTAGGCTCCCAAAGCACAAGAAGACAACGCTCTTGACCGGTTGGGAATCGAGCCACGTCATGCACGCATGACTGTCACCGCCATCAGATCGTTGATCAGATGCGACCAAAGGTCCAATGGCGTAAATAGGTGGAGTAGGCTTATTCATAACGCCCAATTCGCCAGAAATAGTTTTTAGGGTTCTTGACTCGAGAGTCTCAAATGAGTTCACAATTATACCGGCCGATTTTTGAAGTTGCGTGGAGCCATAAAGAAACAACTCATAGGCCTTATCCTTAGGATCTTGAAAGGCTTTAGGGAGATCAAAGAACGGTATTGGAGGAATGCCGGGAACATCAAGAACCAAGTCGTGAACATCATTGACATTTTTCTTGATGATTTGGTCCATGTCGGGAAAGCAAAGGAAGTAAGCTAGAAAACCGACAGCAGAAGGGAAGAAATAGTAGGCCGGAATGTTGAGCCTGGTCGCGATGGAGACGCCGTCCACGCAAAACAAGTCCAAGACAAGGGCACTAATGGTAAAGGTTTTGGAGATGGAGAGGAGCAACTGGTGGATGTTAGGGTTGTTGAGGCGGAGGGACTCTAGAATTAGAATCTCGTTGTTAGGAGAAGAGGATACGGTGTCCGGAGGGAGAGAGACGGTCGGGAGACGGTGGAAGGTGATGGAAGAGGTGGTGGAGGCGACGCCGGCGATGTAGGGTTCGATCGAGCCGGAACTGTAGGGCAAGGTGGAGATGAGGATATGGATGGTGAGAGATGGTTTTTGAGTGAGAATGAGCTTGCCTAGCTCTACCATGGAAATGAGGTGGCTTATGGCCGGAGAAGGATAGAGAACTATTGCTTCTTTCATGCTATTAAAGTTGTATAGAGAAATGATGGATACTCAATAAAAATTTACAGTGCTGCTGATTGAAACTACCTGAAATGTTTCTTCTTATAGAATAAGTCCGTCCAACCCTTTAACTTGTTCAAATTCTAATAATGATGTGCCTAACTCTTTAATAAGATAGACCACACTAGTACGATTTTCGATGAGGACAACGTGTTCGTCTACATCTCCGTTCACATACTCTGTTTTCCATTCTTTTTCTTGTTCCTATGTTTCTTTGCTTCTTAAAAGCGACCCTCAAAAGTCAATCCAATACTTGATTATTTTTTTAAAGGACTGAATTGACGAAACGAAACTAACTAATAAAGCAGAAAATGAACACTCGTTTTAGGACAGATGGAGTAAGACACAGAAATATAACGGTTGGCAAAACAACAATCACGAAATCAAAATACCGACAAGTCATTAGCAGGTTAGTTTTGAATGGTAGGAGAGAGAGAGTCGTGGAAGATATAAATAATCATCTAAACTAATTATAAGATCTAACAGTGCCATTAGGTATGATTTTGTATTATGAACAAGACAAAAGCTCGGCGACCCCAGCCATACCTGGAGCTCAATCATACTGCAGGTAATGTAACAGTCTAAAAAGTTTAGTTAGACACACCATATTTTTGTCTTGCATTGCATATGAACCGAACACGCCAGCGATTGGGGATTAACTGGCCTCAGGACGAGGGAATCTGCCAGGACACAAATCACTCGCTCATTATGAATTCCCGCAAGTAACCTATTTTCCAGGACAGAAGTAAGAAGACGCTGAACACTACCTTTCGGGATTCAGCACTAAGAAATGCTCCTTACAAATTGGTCAAGGGCAGTGTTGAAGAGTTCAGACCTACACAAAACACATGTCAAAACCATTAATTGGACAGACAAAATTTAGGTAGCGTTTCGACTAAAATAATTGGAATGGGAATGATTCCAAAGTCACTCTCATGACCAAAAGGTCATTCCCATTTATCATTCCTGAACACAACGGTACCTTAATGTGAGGCAACTACATAAAGTAAATGGTAATAGTAATCCAAGAATCGTGTATTTACTAATACTATCACAATTCAATGTGCATGTCACATATATGTATTTGAAAAGTTATGAAGTCTGAGAAAGTCTAACATTATACAATTCATAGGTCATTATGATCAATTGGGATCATTCTAACCTCTAATCACGATTCACAACCCTTTGTATCTCAGTTTCTTTAAATCTAACTACACAGCTTACTTCTATTTTCATTTGCATGTGAGTGGTGTGTGCATGACTCAAATTCAACTACATTCTCATCTATAATGAAGAACAGAATCAAAATCACCCTACCCATACATATGTATTCACCGTTTCAAACTGCTAGCCCTAAACAAAAAAATGACCCATGCCCTAGGTCAATAAATTTCCAATTACAGCTTTATGACAGTATATGAGTTAGGAGCTCACTTGATTGGGTTTCCTGGAGCATAGAGTGGACTCTTGACAACATATTCAACATACAAGTTGTAGATGGACTTTAAGGACTCCCGTAGATCACCAGTCCTAGGATGTGTTACCAAGATAATCTGTTCAAAGAAAATATTGCCAATAGGTAAATGGAAAGCAAAAATATACAAATATTCACAATGAAAATTATATAAGTTTGTACAAAAAAAAATGTGGCCATATTAGTGTGAAGCTAATAAAATTATAGTAAAAAGTAGCTACAGTCAGGAGGGCATGTTGCTATCAAGGCATAAAGGATAATTTATTTTACTCTTATACAGGATTTAAAAGAGCTCATATTTGATGGCATATCCTGAAAAGATTACTGATATTTTGCAGGAAACTAAGAATGAGAGTTCATATGTATTTGAGAAGAAATAACGTGCAACCATGTATTGGTTCGAATGGAGATACTCTCCCCCAACATTTGGAAAGCCACCCCCTAAAGTGCTATTTTTTAAAATTGTAAACATTTTATGCTTTAGCTGATACAAACACCGGATAGGCACCAAGAAAACTAAATTTATAACTATTTTCACAGCTTCATGATTCTCTAACATTGTAGAGAGTATTAGTGTAATAGTTAAACAGCCAAATTTCAGAAAAAGTTCTTCTCCGTGTCCCCATATAACATCGGAAGCTTGCAATTTGGCAGCATCAGTCTGTCACCCTTGCCTGTATGAAATGTTTTATATCTCATTTTCAAATGGATTTAGCTATCAAGATGTTCATTTGTTTCTTTATCTTGGAGATATAGTTCTAATTTACAAAGAGATCTTCCTCACAGGAACCTCTCTACTAAGCATCAATCATGCTGAATTAAAACATGTGAGGCTATTTAGCAATCCAAGGGTTTGGATTTTGGACTATGTGATCCAAAACCTATTCCGCCCACTCACATAAAAGCAAAATTCTAATACAAATAACAAAAAAAATTACATATTAAGTGGTACTAGACCAAAGCAACCCAGCTAAACTACAGTTCCTGTTTCATGGCTGATATATGGTATTACCTCGCCATATATGGAAAAGGAAACTTCCTTCACCAAATAAGCAACAAAACAGTAAACACTACAACGAAACAACAAAAAAGAAGCCATTGTTGTACAATTTCCTATTAGTATTTAGTAATCACTACATGACTAAGAGCTTCAAGCCACACTGCATGCTTGAATTCCAATTGAAGTTTTCACAGTTATTACTTTAGTTATTTGCACAAAAATGATTCAGTGGTAACAATATCACATGCCAAGACACACAATAACACTTCAACTGACCTTTATCCCAGAGGGCGTTTCCATGAAACTAAGTTTGTACGTATTAGTACGAAAACTGTGAAATGAGCAACCTTGTCCCGGTAATTGAGGCATTCCTAGGTTTCCTTTCTCTGCACTGCAAATCAGCAATTCCAGCAGTATTATATTATCGAAAAAAGTGAATTGTCACACAAGACTTAAGAATTGCAATGTATCCAAACAAATAAGTTCAAAGTCTAGATCAGCTAAACAGCAACAATGGTAGCATTTGGATTAATTTTTTGGAATGAGAATGACATTCTCATTCCAAGATTCTCATGGCCAAAATGTTTTAATACAAACATGATGCATTGGAATCACATTTTCATTCCGATTCTTGATTCTCAATTCTGATATAAATATTTTTTGTAAATAATCCAAATGCTACCAATACATAACACAACATATTAGCATTTACCCAATCCAAATATAAACATAGATTCAAAAGGTCACAACTCATAAGTACTAAAACTAAACTTATCATCTCTAATTTTCACGATACATATTTCGTACAAAGATTTAATTTCCTAAATGCCACTACATAAGGAGCATAAAGAACAATTGAACCAGCAAATCAGATAAAATCACACTAATAACCATAGCACTTCAACTTCAAAAACCAAATCCAGATCATCATCATTCTCATAATCATAAACAGATTCTCACAACTGAAAAATCCAAACACTAAGAAGAATATCAGAAACATACTTTGTCGGATCCATCTTAGCAGTCAAAGACTTGAGAGAGAAGAGCAGACCAAACATGAGCTTGTGGTCTTGCTGAGCGTTCAAGGTCCGAAGAGGGCGATTCCACTCCCTGTAAAGCAAGCACACTCCATTCCTGTTGAACACATACAACATATGCGCATTATTCCCCTGCACCGTCGGTACCGGCGGCGACGGACTGATCTCAGACCCTCCGAAGAACTGCATTTTCCGATATTTATCGAGATCGCCGGTCAAAGAAGCTCACAGACCTAACACGCACAAAAAAGCCAAATTCTCGAACCAGATCGAGAAATCGGAGAGATCAGGAACCAAATTATCAGCTGATTCGAGGTAACGAATGAACTAGACGAACAAGGACTTCGTTAAGTTGGTGAGAAAAATCAAAGTAGCAAAAATAGTAAATTTTTCTTTGCTTCAATCTATAATTTTCTCGGCAACCAAACAAAACTTATACGAATTGTATGAAACAGCAGACAGAGAAAAGGAGTGAACATACCTTGAGGAATCGAATAGGCGTTGGAGAAGAAGAGAATCGAAGAGAGGCACAGA
Organism: Pelargonium nanum; assembly: GCA_036897485.1. Taxonomy (NCBI): domain Eukaryota; kingdom Viridiplantae; phylum Streptophyta; class Magnoliopsida; order Geraniales; family Geraniaceae; genus Pelargonium; species Pelargonium nanum. Next base: position 13,422 of record JAYMTF010002052.1, on the reverse strand, counting down.
ACTTCCCAAATCTAAGAAGCAAATGAGTTTGGTTTGTTACGTTTCTAAAAACGGCGCCGTTTTTGTCAGACAAATAAATGGTTAATGTTCCTATTTTACCCTCCAAATATGTTTTTTTATTTATTATATTTACAAATAAGATGTTGTTACATCCGTGATTGTCACGTCAACAAAAATTGATTACACCAGATTATCACGTCATCTTAAACATAATTTGGGACCAAAGTTAAACAGTATTTATAGTTTAGAGTCCAAATTGAGAAAATCAAATTTAACATGACCATAACTATAAATAAAAAGCAGATTTTTCGGATTTTTATAACCAAATTGTACAAAAAAAGGTCAACAGTATGAACATAAAAGGCAACGAATTCGATTCAAAAGCAAGTATTTCATTACACAAACTAGAAAATATCCGGTTTGCACGAATACTAAAGCGCATATACATCTGATCTGACCGAAGAAATGGAAAAAGAGCAGTGAATCTTGACATTCAAGCAATGTGAACCAATAAACCCCAAAAAAAGGACTAACCAATCTCCAAAATCCAAAATCCAAAATCAATCTCCTAAGTTACATTAACATTGATCACGCTCGATTCTAGTACTCCCATTTCCTCATCTCCATACCATCCGGAGCGCTTCCCTCGACCTTCTTCTGACCAACTTCCTTCCAATTGGTGGAAAGCACCGTCCCACTCGACTCTACCTGTAAAATCACAGCAATAGCATATGCATTACAATGCAGTGCAAATAATGTTGCCAAATATGTATATCCTTTCATTTGATCACGACACACTAGATGTTAGTTTTGGCATTACACATTGTACGGGATAAAAAGGCTTACAAAAGATTTTTGCATGGCTCTTCTTGTGTCCTCGTCAGCATCCTTATAGATTTCTCGGAAAAATTTGTTCAGTGCTGCATCACCATCTAGCTTTTCTTCCTTCTCCTGAAACCCCAACAACCGTAGAGTTAGTTACAAACGGGAAATGCAACTTTTTTACTATAAACAGAAAGGCCAAAAGTCGTAGCATATATACCTCCTTCTTCACTTGAGCTTCAAGCCGGTCCCAATCTACTCTTTTGGGTTTTGAGGATGGGTAAGTAGGTCTTTCAGCTACAATACCTAAAAAAAGGAGATTGCAAATTGAAATGTTAATACCAAAGAAATTCATAGGAGGGGTTTCAACGCTGCTCGGGATTTAGAAACAGTGTGGTTGAAGCTCACAATTAAACCTACCAGACGATATGTTAGCCCTCGGTACTACTGTAGTTGTTTTGCTGAATTCGAGAGATGTCCATTGTAGTGGTTCAGCTTTTGCAAGGCGGATTTCAACTTTGGTGGACAAGATTTCATATCGGCACTCGGAAGGTATGATCTGTTTGCAGAAGAACAATCATGAATAGAAATTTAACATTCAGAATAAATATGGTGTAAGTATACGCCTTTAATACTAGACACAAAAAAGAAAAAGAGATCGGCCACATATTATCAACAGAATGAAATGTATGGAGTACCTTCCCAAATAAACGAGGCTGAAATTGATATGCATCTTCACCAGGAACCTCAATGCTAATACTTAGCTGCAAGAAAACAATAAATGTGGGCATTTGTTCAGCGCCTCTAGACCAACAAAATGGACAAATGATGGACCAATAAGAACATATAAAAGAGCAAAGAGTGAATTGATAGGAACCATACTATTTGTTCCCCAAAATCAACTTTGACTTGGTTAGCAGACAAGCGCTTTGCAAATATAGTCACAACCACTTCTTCAGGCTTCTGATAGAACTCATGCCTGCAGACATTTTTTTCATTCAAATTAACCACGTAATCGAGTAGTAGGGCTAAATATGCATTCTAGGAACTGACATTACTAAATGAGAAAGTGCATAATGAAACCTACAAATATTAAATAATATTGCCTTTTTCATGTATACTAAAGTAGAAACAGCAGCTATCAAGCAAAAAGGAATTGACACTAACCGATATTTTGGCTTGGTTGATGCTATAGGCACCTGATTGGAAACAGTTGGAGCATTCTGGGGAGATGAGACAGTTCCATTAGAGGGCTTCTCCGATGACTGAATTGGTATATCACGAGTTTCTTCTGAAAAAGTGAACAGGTTAATAAATATACGATATGGAAGGTCATTAAGATACCTCTTAATTTATACGTCGACAAATAACTTTCCCAAAACAATCACCATGAAAAAAATTCCATTTTAGGCCAGATTGTCTAACTACTGACCAAGGTATTATAAATTTACCAACCACAGAAAAGTTTAAGTTTGTAACAAGCGGCAAATTGTACCTGCAATGTGCTTATCACATTCTTTGATCAAGTTAATGAATCTTAAATCCCCAGGAGCCAACAAAGCACCCGCTTCCAATGCAGCCTTAGCAGTCTCATATTCCTCAAGCTTGATGCATGCAGTACTATAACCAGAAACATGCAACACCAAATGTCAGTGGTAGAAAGTACAAAAACGTGTTCGACATAGCAATCAATGACATACATGCAGACAAAGACAAACGACAAAGGAATGATAAGTTGAAAACCTCTTGTAATACATTAAAAAAAGAGTAGGATTTAATCATTTGCACCGAGTAATGCATCACAGTTGGGAAACCAGTGGAATTTATTCATCACTAAGAGGCAGATTCACAGTAACACGAGATTTAAAAAAGAAGGCAATCTTAAAGTCCAAGCAGGGACTCCTTTCCTCTTATTAGTATGTTGTACTAAAAAACATACCATAAAAAGAAAATGTAACAACAACTAATCACTGTAATATTGGATCAAAAGGTAACATGGTATTTATGGTTTTCTGAGTAACTTTATAATGCTTCTACTCCAGAAAGTAAAAACATTGTGGTAAAAAAGATGCATTTGGCCTATAGAAAAGCAAACCAACGGCACAAAAGAGATGCATCATTCTTATGGTTTTCTAAATAAATAGACATCAATGAGAACCCACTTTCTATATCTTCTAACTATGAAAGACGCACAGTCAAACAAAGAGAAAGCACGAGTCACTCACCCCTTACGGAAGTATGCTTTTGCCATTGAAGGGTCCAACTGAATAGCTCTGTTTGCATCAGCAACAGCCTCTGTCCAAGCATATGCAAAAGTATAAGTCCATTAAAATTACAGCACAAGAGTAATGTAAGAACTGAAAAGATCAATTTCTTTTACCAAAAAGAGTAAAGGTAATATATATCACATGTTTTTGTACCACAATTAGAATAATAAAAGTTAATTCCACAAACACATTTGATTCCTTTCTTTTCCTTTCTCGTACTAGTTTTCTTAGAATCCAAGTTAGCCAATAATTGTAAAACCAAACTGTATACAATACAAAAGCACAATATTCATTTTTTTTCTTTACATTACTCTTATCTTCTATTGTTTTCAAATCGGCAATAAAACAAAACAAGAGCGATCATCTAAACCTACACGAAAAACTCAAAGTCGCTAGATTTTCTCGGGATCCAAACAGCTAAAAGTGATCATCTAAACAATTAAACAATAAAAATCAACTCTTTACCCTTATCAGTCCAACACTGATAACTCGACATCACAATGTCAGCCTAAACCCCAAAACAACAACAACAAAACACAAAACCATACACAAATCAGAGAAGAACCCACGATTTACCTTTCCTCTATCCAAAAATCCAAATTCTGGGTTTTTCTCGAGAACCAAACAAAAACAAAAACCACGAAGAAGAAAAAACAGCACAATGCTAACCTAAAAACCCAACCCAACAAAAAAAAACAACAAAACCACGCAAAAAACATAGAAGAACCCACGATTCTCCTCCAGTCCATTCCAAAATCAAAATTCTGGGTTTTTTCTCGGGAACCGAACAAATAAAAACCCACCACACAAAAACTCCAAAAAAAATACCGGTAAAGTTCTTGAGTTTGATATTGGCCTGAGCGCGATCGGCGTAGAGCTCGGCGTTGGTGGGGGCGAGAGAGATGGCCTGGGTGTAGAGAGCGACGGCGAGCTCGAAGTGGTCGTCAATGAAGGCCTCTTTGGCCTGGGTTTCGAGATCGGAGGACGCCATTGTTGGGCGCGAGGAGGAAGAGGAAGGGTCTAGAAAAGGAGAGAAAATTGAGGGAAGAAGAATATGATTGACTTGATTGAATTGGAATTGGAATTGGATCTGTGTGTTGTGTTTATGGGTATTTATATGGGTTTGTGTGACACACAAGGAGGAGACTTTTCAAGTCGTTGCCTTTAATATTATTATACTAGACCTATATAAACTAGTAATCAATCATTGTGACTATTTCAATAAATTAAAAAAGGAAAAAAAATTATATATATATAATGGGGTTTTTAGTTTTTACTCTCTTTTTTAAAAATATTTTCAACAGTATTTTATTATCTCTTAAATAAATAAATAAAATTAGTTGTGAACTGTCTATTTTAATTTGAATTCGAACTGAAAAAGGTCATCAAGATTATAAATAATTCAACATAAAATTATCATCCGTTATTCTCATCTGCTTGCTTATACAATTGTATTATTTTTCGGTGTAAACCACATGTTACTCTCATCTGTTTTATTTTGTGAGAGCTTTTGTCACAATCTTAGTATGACTTGTTAACTGAATAATAAACAAAAAGTCACGAATGTATTCTTTAGATCATATATTTTTTGTTGATCTCGTATCATTAAACAAGATTTTGATTCATATTACTGAATTAGTTTATATTTTTACGATTTGTTTAAACAACTTTTTTCATTTTGAATCAGATCAAAGACAGTTTATAATAAAAGTCGTAAACTTTAGTTATATCAGATAAGTTACGGTTATGAGCATGCAGCTTAATTTAATTAAGCCTCAATCTACTAATGTTGCGTTGTATGATGGATAATGTATAAATTGTCATTATTCTGAAGAGGGTTTTTTAAATGTAAATTCATGGTTTTTATTTATTATAAAAAAAATTATTTGAGTAAATAAGTACAGTTGGATATATAAATTCTGAAAAATCCAACACATAAGCTCAAGTCAACTCCAACCTCCACTTGTACAAGTTGACCAGAGCAGAATGGTCTTAGCTCATCATACATATATTAATGAATAGCCGATAAAAGTTGCAAAACACGAACACATAATTTTGTAACCTAACTCGTAATAAGATGCGACCTAATGTAACCTAACTCGTAATAAGATGTGACCTAAATAAGCAAGTCTAACAATAAATTTGAAGATGCATGGATTCAAAATAATTTCCCAAACAACATAGCCCTCAATGATAACCATTCCAAGTAATGTACATTATTGGGTTATGTCCTATAAATTATTGATGAAAGAAGGGAATGATCCATACATGCAATTATGGAATGCTCATTCAATAATTGATTTCACAACCTTTTTCTAAAGGGAAAATGCATTGATTTTACAATAAAGTTCATGGATAAGGGAACAATCCATTTGTCTCTCCTAATTGGGCCACATGCATTGATTTAAATCATAGTTCATGGATGATTTTGATGGTTAAAAACGAATAAAATGTTTATATTCGTCCTTTGATTAACTATTTTGTTTTTCTTCAAAAAAACCGGTTCGTTTCTATTCAGTATTATTTGATTTAATTTTTGTTTCAACAAAAAATGTCACATTAGCCTGACTTGACCATTGATGCTATTCGACTAGTTTGAAACAAAATAGCATAGTTTAAAACCAAATTGAAACAAAAATTACACTAGCTACCAATTTTAGGAAAAATAAATAGATGTGGATTAAATTGAAACATTTTCCTAGAAAGAATAGAAGTTTATATGGATTTTCACTAGAAAAACCCAAGAAAGAATTGACAATTGTTAAAAGAATGTTTAATAATAACAATTGGGTTAGATTCTCAATTTCATATTGATTATGACACCAAAGCACTCCAATCTGGAAATTTCATTGATGTTCACAAGAGGCTTCCATTGAATCCACCAACCTACTACATAAACAATATACACTAGAAGAAAAAAAATCTTCTAAACATTACACGCAACAAAATCAACGACATCACTTCACGATTAACATTCATATTCATTTTATTGAATTTGTGAACACAAAACGTTCAACCAAATCATTTTTTATATATATTTTGACTGAATCTCAACAAATTATTCTTTGGCCGAAACTCTTCCTGTAAGTATATATCAATCGTCAATACGAGACATCACGTATGGAACCCGAGACTTAAACAGCTCGGCCAAGGAGACGATGATTGCTTTCTATATTTAAAGCAGAAGAAGACTTGCATATTTTAAAATTAAGTAGCAACAAAATAGAGACAGGTAAATAGTGCATAAATGTGAACACAAAAACAGGACCATTTGAAATGAGACAAAGAAGTGAAAAAACAGGTCAAAGAAAGACAATTCAAGTCAATGATTCTATTGATTTTCTTCTTTGAATTCAACATTTCCATTCCTAATATGAATCTTAAGTTTGGACATTAATGTTGCTATGCTACTAAAGTACTTAGCATTAAAAATAGAAACTTTGCTATGCTAATTACTAAGAAAGTTCCTTAAATATTTCTTTTCTTGTAAAGTTTCTACAAAATAATACATAACAATTTGTACCCAGTAAACACAATCAAATGTTACCAACCAATCACACCAAAGCTTTTAGTTTTTGTCCTTGGTAATATACTGCAGAAGTATCTACAGAACGGCTTTTACAAATATTCTATCATTGGACGATTTTAAACAAACAACCCAATACGATCTATTGAATTCTAAAAAAAGAACCTACAACATTTGAAACCGAGTGACCAAAAGAGAGCAAACTACCTCGACCACTCAAGCAACCCAATTCAAACAGTTAATATTATTCCAATTTGGTCCCTCAACTATGATAATTCGTTTCAAATTGATCCAATTCATTAGCGGGTCATCAAATTAGGCTGACATGGCAATGTTTTCAATTGTTGATGCGGAAACGTGACGCTCAAGTTAGTTGAATTTACGAATAAAACTATTTTGGATCAAAATTGTATAACTGGGAGACCAAATTGACGTGGCAACTATGTCTCTCAATTATAAAATTTTGTTCCAAATTAGTCACATCGGTAAATTTAGCCAACTTCAGCACCATGCTAACAAAAAAATATAGAAAAATTGACATGTTGGACTATTTTGAAGGCACCGATACGAATTGGACCGATTCAAACGAAATAGCATAGTTTGGGACCAAATTAGAACAATATAGATAGTTCGAGAATTAAATTGAAACAAAAATGGACCCAATCCAAAAGCAAAATAATAATAATGAATATTCTTAAAGAATGCAAATTGGGTCATGACATATTCTCCTGCCAAGTGAAAAAAGAAGTGCAGGAAGGCAAGTAACATTGATCATATTATACTACTATTAGGTCCATTACCATCAACAACACAAGATCAAGTCCAAGCAAAATCGAAACAACTATAGGGTTTTCTCATGGCCCCATATCGACCAAAGATTATTAACTTACTTGTCCAAGCCTTTGTTTCATAAAGGGGACTCAATTCAATGTGCCCAATAGAGAAAAAGCTGTAGAAGAACACAGAGAGTCTTGAAAGACAAGGTTACCAAGTAAAAGGTGCCGACTAGGGTTTTGCTTCGCTGGAGGAAGCAACTGCAGGCTCTGTACTTTTAGCGGCCGTTACTCCAAGAGCCTCCATTACCTTGTTGTACTCCTCAGCTGGTATAGGAATGGTTTTATGCTTGGGAACATGACTAGGACCTGGATTATCATCATCAATGATCTCCATCTGATGGCCTTCAGGAACATCCCAAGGATCCCACTCTGCAACAAACGCATAAAGCACTGAGTTATGGACAAAAACTAAATACTCAAGATGGTATAATTTGTTATAACAGAGTATTATTGTACAACAAATGTCCAGAACTTGAAAAAACTATGCGGATAATCACAAAAATTAGCAATTCACTAAGTAGAACTAGAATCAGCTTCTGAAGACTAATATCACAACAAAATTGGGGTGCTTATGATGATTTGTAACCACAAATTACACATTGAACGAACTGCAACAGCATGTCTAACCTGGATCAGTTTGGATCAAATCTATCAGACCTAACCAGGCTAACCTGAAATGATGTGCTTCTTGTGTTCACATTCACATAAGAGTCCTAGAAAGTCAGGGCGAGATTCTACTGTTTCCATTTTCTTCTAGCAAACTTTGGTACCATTATCACAGGCCTGGTTTTATCCATTTCCAACCTAACCTACTCATCCAAATCTCCTCAACAGCAGATATTTCAATTGTTTACGAAACAATGTTCAGGACACCAGTCAACCACCTCCACCCACCACTAACTTCTATACCTTCTACAACCCCACCAGATTTTAATACCATTAGGAGGCCCCAAATCTAAAAACCCTAGACTTACCGCTTACTCATACTATCTATCAAGAAAACCAGAAGTATTTTAACTTTAAGACCTTTCCTACATCATGTCCACTGCAAGGAGGCGAATTGTCAATATGAATGACTTCCCCAAAACATATTATTTCACGTTCATCTACATTCTAAAGATCAACTTCATACAGTAAACACTCGTTACACTAGATTTGAAAGATTGCTATCCAGAAAAGATACATTATGGTACAAAGTTACTTAGCATCTATTAGATCAAATTAAATTTTCAGACGTAATTCTCCCTTTCATATTCACATTGCTGCAATCATCAAAAGGACACTTCCTATAAAAAAAAAAGAGTAAGGTTTTCAAGGTCACATAGTTCATCTAGCAAAGTAAAATGAGAATTGTGAATTCATTGCCCAATATATGCAATACTTGTTTGCAGTTTGCACAATAAAAAAGGAATTTATCCAAGAATGTATCTCAAGTCCCAACAAGAAACTTTCCTTTGCAAAGCAGATTCCTCCAGGGTCACGCAAGGATCTAATTTAATAAACTCACAAACGTACATACATATAAACTTACTGCAGAAGGCCACATCAAACCTATCTTTTAGCTCATCCCCGATAACTAATCTTCATTACTCATAAACCTCCCAATTTTTGAATTAAGCTGAAATTATAAAACATTGTACCAACTTCCATGATCTTCACAAAAATTCCTGGATGAGAGCTAGGTGTGTACCCACTCTATTATTCCCGGTTCGGACACACCTCTAGTGATCTAGAATCAAGATTAACACCAAAAAACATCCAAGTTTCTAATACCATAGTACCATCCTTCTCCTAAGATACGGTATAAAAACCTAACATCTTTGAAGCATGTCCAGCTCTTAGATTTGTTGAACTCAAACAAACTAAATATCAAAACGATGTGGGTTTAGCACCATTGCTTCTGACGGTATGATCTATGTTTAACCGAAATTGAGTGGACAAACCAATATTCCTACAAGACCCTCTGATGCTTAACTGGTATAATAAAAAATAAAAAATAAAAACTACCTCTTCGGGTTCAACTTATCAATACAGGTGGAGAATACCAAAAAACAATAAGACTGAACTATGTGTTGTTTGTGTGTTGAAGAAAACATCAAAAGAGAGTAAATCAATACTCTTAGAACTCTTGTGAGTATAACAATAGTGAAATGAACTTATGTAATGTTTGGATTGGGCCTTTTGTTCAGGAAAGGGAGTCAAGGATCGAATGGGAATGAAATTATCATTATTTATGTTTGGATGAGGTCTTTTGGTCATGAAAATGGCTTCAGAATAGAAATCCTATTCCAATTTGTTTAATTCAAATTCTTTTGCTTAAAATTCAACTCTGAACTAAACAAAGCATAAACTCAAATTAAAAGCAATCCAACAAAAATGACAGTCGTACAATGTAATCAACTGCAGTAGAAAATTTATATCTAAAAATTAGAACTTTCAAAAACAGTGAAGCTTGATTCAACTTCAAATGGATCCAATTCAACAGAAACGAATCAAAACATTTCATGAATCTGTTCCAAACAATTTGCACAACTTTATCTCAAATTAAAATAATACTCACATAATAAATCTACTGCGAGATTAAAACCTAAAGACCTCGACCTCCATTTCAATCATTTTCTCACCAACCAAACAGAGCACATAAAATCAGAACTAGAAAAACAGATACTGAAGAAGAAAAATACAGACCTTTCATCAATCCGATGAGCTTGAGCTCATCCCGTGCTTCTTCGATGAGCTCCTCGACCTGGCCGCAGCCAATGCGCTTCTCGATGGCCTCCCAGTCTTCCTCCTGCTGGCAAATCTCGAGGCGGTGTCGCGTGAAGGCCTGCACTGCCTTCCGGTAGCCCTGGTCCTCGGGGATCGCCTGGACCTCCTTTAGGGTTTTGGAGTAGAGACCGATGAGAACCTCGCGGGCATTTTCGACCACGTCGAGTCCAACGATCCCGGTCGTCTGTTTCATCCTGGCCATCAGTGGCCGTCCGATCGCGCGAAGGAACATTTTGTGGCGGAGCTGGTGGTGGCGCTCTGGATCGCTTCCTTTTCCGGCGGTTTCTCTGGAAGTGTTGGGTTTTGGGGAAGAGAAAAAAAGAGAGGCGCTCTGGTCAGTGTGTGAGGTTTGGGTCCGGTTCGGTGCGATTAATGCGGTGAGTCCGATTGTTAACCAGACTGCCACGTGTCAGTCACAATATGAGAACGATAAAGGCCCGTTTAGAAAAGCCCATGTTCTGTATTGGGCTTGATATCGTTTGTAACAAGCCCATCTAAAAGGGCCTGTTTGGATATGTTGGGCTGGGCTTTTGATAGTAAACCTCAAACCAATATTTTTTAATTATATTTTAGCAATCTTGACATTTTAGGTGCTTTACCTTTAGGGCAGTTTAGGTCATGATTTAGATTTAGCATAATCGGATTCATGTCATTTTTTCGCTTATTAACTCAACTCGTTTAATAATCAGGTCGTGTTCGTGCCAAACCTCTTTTGAAACGCCTAATATGTTTAACTAAATAGGGCGTGTGACCCGTTTATGGATAAAAGTGCTATTTTCCAAACATATCGTGTAAACAATTACTAATATAAAATAAACATGAAATATACTAGATCGTGTCGGGTCAACATCAACTCGTTTATTAAAATATGTTAGGTCAACCATGTAATTTTGAAACCAACTATTTAAACGTGTTAATTATGTCACGTGTGTCAAATTACTTAAAAATTAGTTATTTTAGTAGTATTTAATCCATAATCTCTTTCTTGCCAAAATAAATCATATACCAAATAAACAATAAAAGAAGGGATCACTAAAATAATACAATTACACAAACATGTTTTTTTGGTTGTTGTTAAAGGTCATTATATGCAATTGACTAGACCTTGACATGTCCAATAAAGAAGTCATTTTTATGCAAATACCTTTCAAATCTCATGCACAAAGAGATGGAGAAAAACAAATGGCTCATAAATTTCACCTTCCCTTGTCACCAAATTGCATGTAAATGGCCTTTTAGGCCAATACCTACACATTCCTCCAAAATTTTGAAACAACTAAATTAAGATAAGATAGGGGTTATCAAGTTGCCACCCTCATCATGAGTTTCTTGACCAACCTCATGAGTGATGTATACATTTTGGTTATTCCACTTCATTTATTATCAACTTTGTGTGATTTGATTTTATATATAATAGGTGTTCTTTATCTAAATACAATTGATGTTGATTTAGTTAAGACGATATTCGATGGGTTATGTCTCATTCATATAATTTGTTATGTTGTTCGATTTGAGACTAATTTATTACATAATTACATAGTTAAATATTAACCTTGTGTATTGAATGGTTAAATATCCAAATTTAATTATTTATTTTTAACAAACAACATTATAGCAAGACATGTTGGGTCAAACGGTTTAAGCGCTTTGGATTTTTTATGAGGTCTCGGATTCTGCGGTATTTGGGTTAAATGGAAGAGTTGCCCCTTGTTATGTAACTTAATTGATCAAAAAATAATAATAAGTGTCATTCTACCATTTTCAAAATAAAAATGTGCATAACTATTCAATTATGCCCCTTTCATTTCATTAACCGCCTTCCTACAAAAAAAAAGCACGTATTGCGTTGAAATTCACTTTGTAAGAGTGTGAATTAGACGTAACAAATGTATCTTTGTCCTAATACTCACGTACGTTGATACAATACTAAATTGTTGAATCTCGAAAACTATATGATAAAATAACATTATGTCAATTTATTAAGTAACGTCATTTTGTTCATATTTAGAATATGAAACTACCTCTAACTAATCATTTGAATTCTACCCTTGAAAACAGATGATACATACACCTTAATTATAAACAATAAGTAAACCGACAGACACACGTGCCGATAAAAAATAAGTTACATTAACACACATCTAGGTGCATCTAAACTTATCTAAAGCAATAATTGGAGAATGAATGGAGTTACTCAAGTGAACCCATACTTTATTTCCTTAAAAATAAATTTCCACATTCACTAAAAATATAAAAAATGTTTGACCCAATAATAAAAAAATAATAATAGTTGACTAAATATATAAATATAGAATAGTCAGTGTGAACTGACAAAAAAGGGATCTTGTGTTTGTTTTTGGTCTCGTGATCTCAGCGGCTGAACCGGAACCCCAAATCGACCCTTCCTTTTTTTAACCTTTCTCTACAAGGATCCGACAACTGTCACGCACCCACTTCCCTGTCCTTTTTAGTAATTTCCATCTGATTTTTGGATAATTTTGTTCTTCATGGCACAGTGATTGCCTCATTTTGCCACGTTGTCGTACCGTTGAGATCTCTTAAATCAAAATTAGAATTAGAACTCATAATTTAGAACAAAGAAAACATTAGATTGTCTTATCAACAAGCTTTAATTTTGAGATGGTTCGGACAAACTTGCACGAGTTCATATACAAATAAATATTTATTCTGAACTAACATTCGGCTCAAAATTCAAATTTGAAAAATCCAGAAACGTCTTTAGATCAATCTTGAACAACTCGACCAAAAATTTGAAATTGTGGGTCACCATTAGTCAAAACTAGAGGCAGAGATTTCGGATGTCGGGTCATGTTTGAGTTTGTGTTGTGTTCGGGGTGATAGAGTTAACCTGAACTTTACCTAGAAGGGCTTCAAGTTGATTTTCACTTATTGAAAACAAAAAATGTGGAGTCATGCATATTCGTTCTATTGAAATCCGACGAGATAAATTCTACTCTACGCAAAAGCTTGTTTGGTAATATGAAATATGGGCCCAATTTCGGATGCCCACGAATTAGAGCCACCAAATTTTGGTCAAGTGAATAACTACTTAAAGATAGGGCTGGCAATTTGGGTCAAACCCGTGACACGACACGAAGTTAATCGAGTTTGGGTTCAGCTTAAACAGGTTCGTGTCGTGTTCGTGTCTAATTTTTCAACCCGTTTAATAATCGTGTCGGGT
>JAYMTF010002051.1:0-19870 GCA_036897485.1 Pelargonium nanum | reverse complement strand
GCTGTGCCGGGGGATGAGGAGGTGCCGGGGCCTCGTGCTCGGGATTATTGGCAGATCTGCGTCTGCGAGGTCTTTGGCTACTCGGAGTTTGGCTTTCAAGATAAGCGTGCTTTATTTCGATGTTCACGATGTAAGATTCAGATGCATTGCACTTGATAAATTGCGCTTAATTTGAATTTTACATTCACTGGTTTAGCTTCAAGTTGTGTGCTTTTTGGTTCTATAACTTGGTTGATTCTGTATAAATTTTTCAGGTTTATTTATTTGGTTTGTTCTTTTTACTTCAGTTGATGCTGTTAGTAACTCTAAATGTGTTTTTAGTTTGATGACAATAGTCAGGATTTTCATTGATTTTGGGGAAAAAGTGCAAGTTTCTGTATAATTATGGTTTCTGGCTGGCCTAGATGGGGTTAAATGCTAGAAATGCATTACACCATTTCCTTAATCATCAGTTACATCTTACAATAGAGCAAGTGCATAGTTTCTGGTAACAGCCGTGCTTCATTGTTTATATCTTGCAGCAGTGTGTCACGATTTTATGAACTAGCATACACACCATTTTTTTATATGAGCTGTTGCATTGGGAGGATAGTTATATTTTTCATTTTATATTTTATAGTTTCATTTGTTTATCAGGAAAAAATAATGTTAGCATTCCTATAAATTTAAGACAATCCCTTTAGTAGGTGGAATATCTCATATCAATTTGGCTATCTAGTACTATTAGAGATATTGTGATTTATTTTGAATGGCTTTCTTCATGCTCAAACCGAAGTAAGGATTGTATGTTAAAGTATGTTCAAGTGCTGATTACAATATACACAAATTTTCATATTTCTTCTGGACATGATAGTATTGTGCATGCACTTGTAAGCTTGTAGATGTTCTATTCTTGACATATTTTTTATCTGTTCTCCGTAATTGGACTTGTTTAGTATTGACATTTTTTCCTATACTAAATTTACTCAGGGAAAGGGAAAATTAAGCAGCTCTTCCATCACCTTTCCTGCTGCTGCCCGCAGAATGGATACTCTTAATGATTTACTCGCTGCAAGTGACCTTATCTCACTTCACTGTGCTTTGACAAATGAAACAGTTCAGATTATCAATGCAGAATGTTTGCAGCATATTAAACCAGGTATATTTTGTTTTCATCGCTAGTTCCTAAGTGATCCTTTGTACAAATCATTTGTGTAACTTCTCATATTAAGTTTAATTGTGATTGTTTTTTTTCCTTTGCACAGGGGCCTTTCTTGTGAACACAGGAAACAGTCAGCTGCTGGATGATTGTGCGGTGAAGCAGCTTTTGATTGATGGCACCTTAGCTGGCTGCGCTCTGGATGGTGCTGAAGGGCCACAATGGATGGAAGCCTGGGTATGATAGTTATTCTTAGGGTATGAATTTATCATGTTGCAGGATTCTGAATATTTTCCCATGGCTCCCCTAATTCTCACATTTAATTCTTTCCTCCTACCAAATGTTTCCTTTATCTTAATTTTACTACCTGGTAAATTTAAAGATCTGATTCACAAATAAAACATGCAAATAAAGATCCTCATTTCTCTTTCTGTTGCAGCAATCAATGATTTCCATCCATGCCTGTTTTGCAATAGTTGCAGATGTAATCTCCTGATTTGTAGTCGGGTCAAAGATTCATGACAACACTAGGTAGCACTATTTTACCGTATACTACCTCCGTTACAAATAAGTGTCGTTTTAAGTTCATTCACACATATTAAGAAATCAAGTGAAATGGCCAAACTAACTATATTTAATTATTCACTTTTCTTGATGGATAACTAAATGTGAGTAATCGTTAACTCACTTGAAAATGATGAAAGGGGTACAATTAGAATTGTAGAATGTCACTTATTTTGATATCATTTTTTTCTTCTAGTATGACACTTATTTTGAAACGGCGTTAGTATGCTTCTTCTTGCATGACATATCATATTGGTAGCCAGGTTTAGGACCCACTTCACCAGTTAATTTCTCTTTAAGCTGTGCCAGCTGGAACATCTTGTTTTGCTCGAATGGTTATCTGCCAGTCCAACATTCTTTTCTTCTTCTTTCTTTCTTTTTTATTTTTATTTTTTTTTCAATTCAAATTTAGGCAGTACTCGAAGGAGATGAATGTTATGGCCTAAATTCAGTCCAACATTCATGTTGAACTGGATTTCTCAATTTCGGGTGGTGTGGCTATATTCTGTAGATTCAATCGAACTAGGTTCATACAATTGTGTATGCGTAGATGATTTATAATTTAAAGATCTGCTTGCCCAGTTATCGAATGACAGGATGTCATGAATGATACATGATACTTTGATAGGGTTCGGTTTCAGGGTGACAATGATGTAACTCATTAATTCATTGTTTCAGGTGAGGGAGATGCCCAATGTCTTGATACTTCCACACAGTGCAGATTACAGTGAAGAAGTGTGGATGGAGATAAGAGTGAAAGCTATCTCTATACTGCAAACATTCTTCTTTGATGGGGTTGTTCCAAAGAATGCTGTGTCGGACGAGGAAGAGGAAGAACATGAAATAGGTGATGAAAATGAACAGCTGGATAATCAAGACAAAGAAAGTGCTCTGCAACTTTCTGTTGTTGAGCATTTGGAAGAAGATATTCATCCAATTCCCGAGAGCTCGCAGAAAAAGAGTACCACTAATTTTAAAGAATCTTCCAGCCAGGGTCAGGGTTCAGCCTTGTCTCAACAAACTGCTACTCGATCTGAAGGAAGACGTGGCAGGTCAGGTAAGAAGGCCAAAAAAAGGCATGGTCGTCAAAAATCCTCACAAAAATCAGATGACCCTTCTGCACTAGAAAGAGGAAGCACCTCACACCGAGAGGATGATACTGCCATGAGTGGCACAGATCAAGTCTTAAGTTCTAGTTCTCGGTTTGGTTCCCCTGAAGACCCAAGAAGTCGGA
This sequence comes from Pelargonium nanum, assembly GCA_036897485.1. Taxonomy (NCBI): domain Eukaryota; kingdom Viridiplantae; phylum Streptophyta; class Magnoliopsida; order Geraniales; family Geraniaceae; genus Pelargonium; species Pelargonium nanum. The sequence continues at coordinate 16,934 of JAYMTF010002051.1, read as the reverse complement.
AAACACCAATAGAGTCTACTTCCAACCAGCTTTTAAAGTCTAGCCAGAGACTAGGTGAGAAGTCCTGTGAGCTGCTGAAAGATGGATATGTTATTGCTTTATATGCAAGAGATCGCCCTGCACTTCATGTATCAAGGCAAAGAATTAAAGGTGGTGGTTGGTTCTTAGACACCATGTCAGATGTGACAAAAAGAGATCCTGCAGCACAATTTCTTATTGTGTTTAGGAACAAGGTTTGTCTGCAGGAACTAGTTCCTCTTCTGTTTGGCCTAATTCCATATTGTTTTCTATTTGTGGTGGCAACTGGAGATTGAATGTGTAATCATAATGAGTCATATGAATGCATATTTCTACAGGACACAATTGGTTTGCGGTCATTTGCTGCTGGTGGGAAGTTATTGCAGGTAATTTAAATTTCTTACATGAATGAATAGGTGGTTTTAGATGTCTTACGAAATCTGAAATGTCGCTTCTATTACATGGTTCACATGATACTGGGGTTTGCTACAGTTAGTTGTTGGCTTCTGTTTATATACTACTTATAGTCTGTGATTTCTTCCGGAGTAGTGAATTTTGACCAATAAGAGATTAAAGTTCCCTTTGTCATATTTATGCCCTTGTGTGTTTCTTTTACTGCAGAGGGCTGTGTGTGTGCTCTTGTAGGGGTGGGAATTGGATTCACTGGACCCGCATCAGGAAAACTGTTAATACTTGAATAATGAAACTAGAAGTGTATTTTGGCAATTTAGCTCTTTCGTAATAGGGTCAAAGTGACCTTGTTCAGTATATAGCATCTTATCAACACTACTAGTAACCCTTCACAAACAGAAAATAAGTCCCTTAAAAAAACATAAGCAATATTAAGCAAACTATTTTGGATAATTCTTTAGTTTGAGGCCAGCAGAAAAGTTAGTACAGTACCCTTTTGGTGACTGTTTATTTATGTTCTTGATTGCAATTAAATCATTAGAGTTTCTGTTGTTTGGGTAATGGATACTAAAATTACACTCTTTATTGCAGATTAATAGAAGAATGGAATTTGTATTTGCTAGCCACAGCTTTGATGTTTGGGAGAGTTGGATGTTAGAAGGTTCTTTGGAGGAATGTAGGCTGGTCAACTGCAGAAATCCTTTGGTAAGTTCCATTTCTGTTACTTCTCATGATTGAATGCTCTTTCCTTGGGATGCATTGCTTTGATTGTTCATTCTCAGTGAAACAAACAATTACTACTGATAATATTGATTTCCCAATGTACCTAAACAGTATTTGAAGGAGGTTAAAATATAGTAGGGACACGAACGTTATTGTCCATGGACAGTCTCATTTCAAATTAAATTGCAATCGTGAGCAAGATTTCTATCTTTTGGTAAATTAGTTGAATATATCTTATTATCTTGGAACCTCAGATTTGTTTTCCCAAGTTCATGGGGGGCAAGACTGGGAAACTAGTTAACAGAATATATATCTTGGATAAACATCTTTTAAAAAAGGGTTAATGTTATAAACAATCCTCCAACTATACCTGCATATCATGTTTTCTTTGACAAAATAAGCATAGAATTTCATCCCGGCACAAAATGAAGTAAAATTGTCTTTCCTTTTGAAATATCAGTTGTTTTGTATGTGTGAGATGGCTTGATTATTCTCCACATGACATTACTTGTTTGTGAAGTAATCAAACCATTCTCTAAACCTTCTACTAACCTTTCAGTCTGCTACTTGCATATTTGCCATATTGAGAAGTCATATCAATCAGCTAGAAAGGCGTCAATTGTAAACTGCAAAGTTGGATTGAACAGCTGAGAGATTCATTTCTGTAAAGAACAAGAAACAAGGAATTAATCCGTTAAAAAATGCGCAACTGTTTGACCATATAAACTTCAAAAGGCCTCAGATTAAGCACATTACTGTTATGAGTATTAACGATCATTTTAAGTTACTATGATATTATTACACAAAAATGCATAATGAGTCTGATGAAGTTGTGTTTATCATCATTAATCAGTGTTCTGTAATATCCTCTTTGATCCATTTCTCCTGTAATGTTGACGGTATTGATGCTGCTAAATGCAGGCGGTATTGGATGTGCACATTGAGATTCTGGCAGCTGTGGGGGAAGAGGATGGAGTCACTCGCTGGCTCGATTAGATTGTGAACATAGTACTTTTAGAGTTGCGCTCTTCTCCTACTTATTTCTCAACTCTAACAAGGTTCATGGTACTGGAAAATAACTTGTAAGTTTGTAAAGCATTCTTTTCTCCTGAAATGCATCTTTGTGGGGATCTTCATTGTGGGTTTTTCAGCCTTGCAGATTAATGTATTGTTTGTATGAGAGATTTCCTGTGGTTTGTTTGAACAAATTACTGCTGTTAAGAACATTATCTATGAAAGAAGTTCCACTAAAATGAGCTTTGATGACCTCCATTATGGTGATGAAGATGGTCTCTATCTTGTCTTTGCCTTTATATATATATATATTGTCATATAAATGTATATGAGATTCAGCTAATCATGTTAAATGTGTATTTACTAGCCACTCAATATATGATATTGTTGAACTTGGCTAATATTGTTGTTGATGTCATCAAAGTGATTTTCTACCACATGCATTTTAAGGTAATCATGATTAGTATGTCATGTCATGTGAATTATAGTATTTAACTAAAGTCAAAAGGTGTTTAGTACATATCTTCAATAATATGCTGATGCTTTTGTACAGTGCTTGTTGCCTCCTTAGGACTCAGATCTATCTATATTTTCAGTAACAGTTACATCTGAGATACACGTGGCGTATACTTGACCATTGATGAGTACAATCAATCAAGACTCATTCATAATTAATGGATCACAGATCACAGTTTCTCTAAGCTTCGGAGACATGCTCGACGTTAGATGAAATGAAATAGTCGTTCTGTCTCAAAAATAATCTTTAAAAAAGTTAATTATGCATGAATTGTCAATAACGTATTTTTTGCAATACTTTTGGATTGAGATGAAAAAAGTAATATTCAACATTAACTCAAAATGAAAATGGTGGCACTTGTTTTATAACATATGGAGTATCTGTTTTGCATTTTTAACTAAATAATTAAATATTGTAACACTTATTTCAATTTTCAAGACGAGTAAAAGAAATTTCACAAATTTTCAATTTTCAATAAGGTTGTTTTTGGTGTGTCCACGAAATGGCGAGGCCACCTGCCACACGATAGTATAGCACAGGTCACGATCACGTTAAACGCAAAAGCTCCACGTGTACGGCTGTGGTTCCTTTAGGTAATGTACAGTTTTGTCCCGTACCCACACCTTTTCTCTCTCCTTATATATTAAATCCATAAAACGAATCGCTGAGTCACTCGACTCGCCGACTCTTCTCTCTCCCAAATCCTCTGTCTTGAAGTTTCCTACAGTTCACAAACATAACCAAACCCAAACCCAAAACAGAGAAACCATCTGGAAAACGCTTATGGTATCCGTCAACCCTAATCCAGCTCAAGGTTTTTACTTCTTCGATCCCATGAATGTCAATATGGGTCTTCCCGGCCTCAATTCTCTGCCACCGGCTTCAGTTTCTGCGACGCCGCCGTCCGCCGCCACCTCCACCTCCGCCGCCAACACGATGTCCTTCTCCATCGACGATCCCCAGAAGAAGGTCAGGAAACCCTATACCATTACCAAATCCAGAGAGAGCTGGTCCGACCAGGAGCACGACAAGTTCCTCGAAGCTCTGCAACTGTAAGTCGGTTCTCTTTTTATGTTCGGTGGATTTGTTAGGGTTATGGGGGGAGAAATGGGGTGTTTGTTTATTTTGATTTCTCGTAGCTTGGTGGTGGGGTTTTTTTGGATTTGGGATCGTGAATTAAGTTACTTTTATGGCATTTTTGTCTTCAACGAAATGGGGTAAATGGAAATTTGATGACGAGCGAGAGAGTTTTTGTTTTAATATGATGTAAAATTGTGTTTTGGACTTGTGGGTTTTGATCATTTGACAGCTTTTAGAATGTGGAAGTAACAAATTTTGTGTCTTTAGACTGAATGATGCTTTTTGTTGTTAGCCTAGCTCATTGATCTTGGTGAAGGTTCTTAATTAATATTGTGGTTAGTGAAAGTAATAGTAAACTACATCATTAAAACTAGTGACCTTAATATCATGGAGATTATCTGTTTCTCATTTGATTTAGTTTTTTGTACTATATAAATGCTCACTAGCAGTTTCCCAATTCATTGGATAAAGGATAAGTTTAAGAAGGGATTATCAGTTCTTTGGTGTCATAAGCATTGCGTAAAGAGCTAGTTCGGTTTCCATTTTTAGGTTGAAAGAACTGAAATTGAGTAATATAGAGGGTAGAGGTTAATGTGAAAACTGAAAGCAATGGACTAGAGGAAACTATGTTTGTTTCCTATATCTTATATTACCCATTTACTCAAATGCAAAACTCGAATTTCATATTGAAACCAAATTTGGAGTTCAATATGTATCTTGGCAAACCAAACATTTTCCCTTCATTCCATTTATTTGAATACATAGAAATGTAGGAAACTTTTGAGGATGGGACAGCTTTTTGGATGGCCACAAGAAGAGAGGGTGTGAAAGGATTAAAAATAGCGGAATTTTACCCCTTGGAACTGCAATCATTTTATTATAATCCCTACAAACTAGAGATGAGGGCAAGGGAAAATTATGCTATAAAACAGAAATTTAAAATTCCCAAATCAATCTTAAAACATAATTCAAAATTGTTATGCAGTAAGGCAAAGATATAATCGTAGAGGCTGTTTCTTTTCATTCTTTTTGAGTAAATAGGTATGTGCCCCCAAGGAAGTTTCCTTTTATTTCCTCGCCTTCTCAGTTCCTCTGTCATTTTGGCTCCACAAGAAATGATCATCTTCCCAATATATTCTTAGTTTCTTACAATGTAAACAAATTATAATTTTATTATATTAAGCTATAGACAAAGAAGTTGGGTTGAGTTTTTTTTTTTTTTCAAGTTTCAACTCATGTGACCTAAACTTTAGAGTTGTAGTTTTTTTATTGTTCTATTGATGAGGTGGGCTTGGTATTTTTGCCCTGCTTGATCATCAAAAACCAAAAGAAGGAATGAGGTATATGTATCTTTGTTGGATGAACAAGCGTTTAGAGTTGTAGTTCTTTTTTTTTTTGCTCTACTGACAAGGCGGGCTTAGTATTTTTGCCCTGCTTAATCATCAAAAACCAAAAAGTTCATGTATCTCTGTTAAGTACAAGCATCTCGATGTTGCTAAGCTAAATGGTTGTGTTGGACTTAGTCAATTGCAAACTTTCATTGACCCATGTTCCACATAGTGAAAATTACATGCACTTGAAATTTCCATGCTTTCCTAGTCCACTGAGCACCCTACATAATCTGTTACCTCCAATTTTGTACAAAAAGCACTCTACTTAGTGCATATTAGCATCAATTATCAGAATCCTGTTCAAAACTAACCTTTGTTGTTTCAATGTATATAAGACCAGGTTTTCTGGTGAATCATGACATGAATCACGCATACTAATTTAATGCAATTGTATGACTTTTGAATTATTTGTTGCAGATTTGATCGTGACTGGAAGAAGATTGAAGCATTTATTGGGTCAAAAACAGTTATCCAGGTAATTTCAATTTTTACAATTGTATTTATATTATGCAGACAGAAAAGTTGGTCCTGATAGGCTAGACTCTAGTTTCTTCAGATATGTTGTTTTCTGAACTATTAAATTAAAGGATGAATAATAAAAACCTTTCCTGGTTGTATTGTGCTGTTTATTTCAATTTTTCCTGATCATAAAAGTCAGCTGATTTGGATCAGATTAAATGCAAAACATGGGGATTATATGATTAACTCATAATTGTGATCGAACTTTGGCATTAGCCTGTGTTCTATTTGATATTCTGATGTCACTTCTCTCTCTTACCAACCTTCAAACTCATGATTTGTTGTCTTTATACTCAACGCCATCAAACCTAGAGGTTTGGTAGTTCCATCTGATGCCAACTCATTGAAAAATGATGGAATTTCATGAAAAATGAAATTGTCTTATATTTTGTCGTGATGTAAAATATTGTGTTTATAGACTGGTTCTATTTAATATATGAGATAAGGCACTGAAGTCTGGTATGTCCTGATAAAATAGTTGAATGAAAAGAAACCTTGATAAATGCAACATGCTGGAGAAACTCATATTGTGACTATTATGAGATGATTCCAGTTCTCTTATATCACTAACTTATGAGGGGTAATTGGAGCATTCAGGGGATTTCAGTTTCACTGAATCTCCATGCTTATTAGGCATTAGTTCCACAGCTTGTAGACTATACATCTTGAACTTTTACTTATTAGTTTTTTAATGTTCTTGGCAGATACGTAGTCATGCACAGAAGTACTTTCTGAAGGTACAGAAGAATGGGACGAGTGAACATGTACCTCCCCCTCGGCCCAAAAGGAAAGCAGCACATCCATATCCACAAAAAGCTCCTAAAAGTGGTCAGTTCATTTGATTTTTCTCCCTTGGGTATTGTTTTATGAATTATGAGGATTTTCAAGTAACATGTTAATATTTGCATTCAGCTCCAGTTGCAACTCATGTGACTGCACAGTTTCAGTCTTCGGCTGCTTTGCTTGAGCCTGGGTACATTTATAGGCCAGATTCATCATCAGTTCTTGGCAGTTCATGTACTGGTGCAGCTTTATCTTCTTGGAGCTTCAACTCTATTCCACCAGTCAGTATGCCACAACAGACTAAAGGTTTTGTTTGTTCCTACTTTGTTTTTGCTACCATTTCGAATTCGTTCACTTTCCAAAACATTAGTGATCTTGCTATTATAACATTTAATCATGTTCATCTTGTGTATTTGAAGATGATGCTGGCTTAGCTGGACCGACCATTATACAGAATAGTTGCTACAGTAGTAGTAATGAGAGCACTCCATCTACACGGCCAACGTGCAGAACTGGTGATCGAAAAGATTGCAATGAGCAAATTAGAGGTCAGAATCATTTGCCTAAACAAACTCCAGTTTAGATCATGGCAGTTTTTCGTCTCATTAATTACCTTTGCACTTTGCGAGTAATTTGGGCTTGGATACCAAATATTTTCTACATCATATCCAGCTTTTCTGTTAGTGTCATTTGGACTCGTTTTCATTGGTACAATGGCAATGCCTTTCTGAAATCACATATATCATACACTGCCAAAGTCCAGATACCTGTTCATGAAGGGCATTCAGCTATTGAGCATGGTGGGGTCGGATAAGAACTTAGCTTTTGGGTAGGCTTAGGGTTTTATATTCCATTAATATATGGCTTGGTCTTATCTCATCCTTCCTTTCACTATCCCAGTTTTAAGTTAACATGAAAATTAGGCTATGCATATACTATTGTTTCTTGTTATGAGTTGTTTGAACATCTTTTTCTTGTACAACTGAGTTTATTTTCTGCTGCATATACTTGTTAAAATTAAGTGTGGATGTTTATCCTCTTCATAGTGTAAATGTGATACATCAAAAGGTAATATAAACCCATAGTCATTGACTGCATATACAATGTTGCTCCGTTCATGGATTGAAATTTTGGTTGTAAAACACAAAATACTATGTAGTGCAGTTTTTTTTATAAGTTTGATTATATTGTTTATTATCTTTTTTTAGGGGGATTGTATTGTTTATTATCAGTGCTTGATAGTTCATTTATTTTCTTGCAAAACAAAAATGTTACGTTGGTAGTGATGCACCCTCTCTCTCTCTCTGCAGTTATGCCAGATTTTGGTCAGGTGTATAGCTTTATTGGGAGTGTTTTTGACCCCAATGAAAGCGGTCATTTGCAAAAATTGAAGGAGATGGACCCAATAAACATGGAAACGGTACATCACTTTATATACCTTTTGTTCTGTGTTTATTTATTATTTTATCATGCTTCTTCCTCAAATCATGTTTATATATTATAACTATAAACTTTCTTTTGCTGAAAGCACTAATTACCATATTCTTCCCATATTATTCTAGTGTAAACTAAATTAAGTGGAGAAAAAACAATTTATATTAAGTGCAGTTGTAGAAAACTGACATATAATGAAGAGGGCTTCTTGGCATTTCATTTACTGATCTTTGTATGCATTTTGCTGAACCAAAAGGGGTCATAATTTTGTATAGGGGCAGTACTTGTAACAATTGTCAATCTGGTCCTAGTGTGTGTTGGTTCTTTCTATTAACTGCTGCCTGAACTCTCCCGCCAAAAAGACAAGTTTAATCCTCATATTCTCATCTCCTTGATCTTATGGGTATAGTTTAGGTCACATTCATGAGTGAGATATTTGGGTTTGTCATTTTTCGGTTCAGTTTCTCTTGGAGCTGCTGATTACTAATACAAATGTCCTTGAATCATTGCCAGGTATTATTATTGATGAGAAACCTTGCAATTAATTTGACAAGCCCTCAGTTTGAGGATCATGTAAGTACTCTTTTATCTAAGCATCTCTTTTTGGTGATTGCATATATTTCGCAATGGTTCATATCTATTAGAGCATTACTGTGATGGACTTCAATCTTGTTTTTATTTGTGCATGTCCGAATGTTTTGACGGATTGGTATGGTATTTAGATGGATGTGTTATTTAAGTTGAGTAATTGATGGAGCGTTTTATGGTGTGGTACAGAGAAGGTTGATTTCATCATATGATGCTGACTCGGGAACAGGAAAGATGGGTAGCCCTTTCAGTAGTTCGGATGCGAGCAAAATACCAAATGAAATACCCTCTGTTTAGAGAGGAAAAAGCTGAAGGGCTTTAGATATTGTTATTGTTCCATCTAAGTGCAATGCTGAGTCTGATGAGAGATGGCATGAGCTCAGTAATCTTCAGTTATGTATGTAAATATGTAAATGTAAATGCTATATATGGTTGTAAAACGTTAGGCGCACCATGAACTAATAGCACATGGTTGGGCACTGTATATCAAGCAGAGATATATCATAGTGAGTGAGGTTTGTTTTTTGAGGCTGCTGTGTAATGACTTTTTGAGTTGAGTTGCTAGTGTTTGGTTTTGGATGTTTTGTAACGTTTTGCTTAGAAAACAAGTAAACGAGTACAATGTGGCTACGTTATAGAGTATAATGCAAACTATTTAAGATGCAGAGTCAAGTATGTTACGATGAAGTTGCAAATCTTAGTCCTCTCTTGAATTAATAAAGATCATATTTGGAACTAATTGTGGCATACTTATTTACCAAATTTTACATAAGATGTTAGCTGTTAATCCAATTTTAATGCCAAAATGGCTCTGTAGAGATAGGGTGGCTCAATTTTTCTCTTCCCTATCTGTTCTGAAATATTTAGAAACGGCACAACAAATCCAACTTCATGAAAATTGAAATCCATTAATTACAATGAACTTGAATCTCAAAGAAGCACATCGAACCCATGATCCATTCACGAAATTGTTTACCGAGATGACCAAGATATTGCAATACACAACAATTACAATCCATTATCTGTACCCAAAACCCATGTCAAGTTCATGACCGTATGGATGAATTTGCTTTGAGTTTGATCTTAACTCCCTCTCAATAAGCCTTTGGAATGCATCAGGATGATTGCTCCCACCACCATCTGGCACTGAAACATCAATACAAAATATTAGCTTCGGTTACTTTATGTACGAATTACCAACAATATTCCTACAATACATGAACTCACGATACAAAAAATTTAAAAAAAAAATCGATGATTGGACTCTCATTAAGCCCTACATATCCTTTTTAGAAAAATGAGAAAGTGGACACTCATTATACACGGATTGAGTAAAAATAGTTGTGTAAGCCAAGCGATATGTAGATTTATATTTATGCAAATGCCTCTATAAAGGATTTTCGACTAATTACAAATGATCAAACTGAGGATTTTTGCAAAGAAAAGTAGACTGAGCATTACCGCCACTAGACGACAATGCAATTTAACAGAAATCTCTTTGAGTACTTGAGAATTCCACTAAACATATAAGCTAGTAAATTCTTTGCTTGTATCCTCTTTTCTTTCTGACCCAAATTATAACTTTTGGTTATTCCAATGTATGTACCTTTAACGTTAGCTAGCATATATATACAAGCATGTGCACAATAGGGATTACTTAAGTACACAAAATAAATAACCATGGAAAGCTTTAACATGCTGTATAGGCCCCAATCCCACTGTTCTTTATTGAACAGAACTAAATTCTAATAGATACAAAGAGTAAGGTAAAGACAAGTTACTAAAAAATATATATTAACTGTGGTAGCATTTGGATAATTTTGATGGCATGGAAATTGAAGAAATAGAATCATCTATATTTTTTGTAGATTAGGAACCATAGTTCCTGTTTTCACTCCCACCCAATTCCCATTCAATCTCATTAAGCCATTTTCATCCCCTCAAAGAAAAAGGGAATGAGATTCTCAGTCTTGCAATATTATATGTCCTCAAGTATGAGACATATAGTATGTAAATAGACGCCAAGAAAGGAAATCACTTTCTTATTCTTATTCGTTTCAAAATAATCCAAATGCTACCTAAAGGTAATAGCACGAAAAAGGAAGATAGTAAACAAAAATTCCAAGAGAACTTTACCTGGTGGTGATATCCCAGCGCCACCAAAGTTGAGCTGCCGGTGACCAAGAGGAAAACCTTGCATTTGACTCGGCTCTGGTATTAAACCAGTCTGATTGTTGGGATGAGGTGCCACAGTCCCTCTGGGAAATCCTCGTATCAGGTGGGGTGGTGGCAAATTCCCTGCCATATGCATTTGTTGTAACATAGGATGATGATGGGCAGGAGGATCGAAACCAGACAACCCAGTACTTGGGTGATGGAAAGGAGGTGGGATCATGTTTGGAGGAAACTGATGATTTGGCGTGTCATGACGGATAACACCCTCTGGAGGCAGAAACTTCATTGGAGAATTAACATTAGCAGGGTGTGACCCTAATGGATGATGAAACAATGGTCCCGCATGATTCAACTGTGGAGGATGATGCTGGGCAGAGGTTTGGCCATGAATATTTTGATACGGAATATCAGGCTCTTTCACATCATACAGACCGCGGGGAAACAGTGGTCCTTCTTGACTCCCTGCAATAGATCTTTCATCCTTAAAGGCGGAGTTTAAAGCAGCCAGTTTTTCAGTAAGGTCAGCTGGTGCATTTGAAGAGGCTAACAATTTGGCTTTTGCAGAATTTCCTGCTGTCATGAAGTTTTGGAGGTTCACGGATTCGTTGAAAATCAAACTATCCTCTTCAGGAAGCCCAACTTTCACAAGCCCATCAAATTGACCAAGCTTGGGCCCCAAGTCAGTTTGATTCTGTATAGGATCCATTTTAGTTCGAGGATCATCAAAGCCTAACCAATGCTCTCCAATTGTATCTGATTTGGATTTCCATCTTTGATTTGCTGTCAAGACACTGCCTTCACTACCAATCCTGTTAGGTCCAACATCAACTGCAGAAGGATGGATACCGTCCTCTCTTATAGAAAAGGATAATCCATGAGGCTCAGAAACATCAGTTCTTGTAGATCCAACTGATCCCCTTTGAGTGGAAACTGGTGCTCCAACTGATTGCAGTTCCTTCATAAAAGCAGTCCCGAAAAGTGTTTCAAGGGTTAGACTGTTCCCCGAACTGGGGGCTTTTTCAGTATTTGCACCTCTTAAATCAATACTTGCAACTTCACCATTATGTAGTTCACCAGAAGATCCAGTGTCATGCTTGTCAGATGACGTCATAACTTGCAGGCCTGTTCCCTTCTGTAACAATGAAAGGAGGTGCTGGGATGCAGAGTTATCAGTGACTTTTGCCTGCTCAGTCTTCACATTAGGAACACCCCAACCTTGGACAGGCTGCGGCACAGTTGCAGCGTTTTCACAAATTTCTGATAGAATTGATTGTTCAAGGTCTTCACAAGTAAGAACTGCCGGTACCATATCTTGTTTGGTTTTGTTGTGCAACTGCTCTGCGTTCACAACTAGGGCCGGTGTCAAATTGGATGTCAGAAGACCATCAGCAAGTCCGGCGCTCTGAAGTGGAAAATTCAGAGGGATGTGATCAGTAGCTGTCACATCAGAAACCAGAGATCCAACTTTTTCACCGCCAACAATCAATGACAATAAGTCATTTGGCCTGCCTGATAAGAGATTCTCAACTGGTTTCTTTTCTGCAGAGAGAAGAAAAGTGTTAGGGTTCAAGGTATACTTGCCTACCACCTTTAGAACAAAGCAAGCCGAGCTAAACTGGATCAGGAAGATTTAACTCCAAATTTTAACATTAATATACCTTCTTCAAGAAACCATTGTGCAAACTTGGAAGAGTGGACAGTAGGAGAGCTCGCCACCTCTTCCACTAAACTACCAGTGGGCTAGGGAAACAGCAAAAGATAACAAAAGATGTTTAGATACTTCGTACTAAAAATAGACACTTTTATGGATGACAATAAACAAAAGCATATGCACTAATCCAAGCACAATATTATATTATACAAACTACATCACGATTGGCCCAATCATCCGCCAGGAGAACTGGCAAATTATGTCAAAAAAATTTTAAGATAAGTTGCAGGCTGGATTCCAACAAATTATATTGATTTTCGCTCACTATATGTGTTGGTCTAGCAATGCATATAACTGAATGGGGGCACCAGATGGAGACGCCACTTATAAAGAGGAGCTAAAATGTCACCCTCTGATTTGTGGACGTGGAAAGTGGCATTGTGTTTGAAATGGAAACAAAATGGTATACATGAATACTCTAAGAATCTAGATGCATACCACAATGTGCAAGCTCAATGGTCGTGTCATTAATTGACCAGCACTCAACTTTTCAATAAGTGTACTACTAGTCATAGTTGAGAGAGCCTTTGTCAAAAATTTAAATAATTTGAAGATCAAATATTTTCTAACTCGGTACACGACTGAACCATATAGCAGTTTGTGTTTGATTCTTGCTCACATGACAAATGTCCATGTATGCATTTTGTAATACGTAGCATGTTCTTTTTGTACTGATGCCAAATTTTACATAAATAGCATAGTTAAAATATTGATAAATGTGTCTTCATACACACACACACACACACACCAAAAAAAAAACAGAAGAGGAATTGGGTCTGGAAATATTTTGATATTAGAACATACACATTGATAAAATGTTATGATTTCAATATAAATCCGATGAACAGATATAATATTTGAAGAAAGACACTGAAACACATTCAAGACTTCAAGTTTGTAAAGATAAAACTGTAGATGAAAAATTCCAGTGCACTTCTATTTATTTTATTATTGTATGTCATCTATTCCTGCGTAATAGTCGATTAAATATTTAAATACATATAAATAACAATGCCCAAAGAAAGAGGTGTATTAACCATATGAGAAATAGACATGAAAATTTTAGGGTGTTTATAGTATGGAGGATGAAATAATAGTCGAATGGAAACATACGATTAAAAAAAAGATGACAATAAACCAAGTAAAAGATAAACATTTTAACTTTTAAGAGTGATTGGTGGGTAGGATGGAAGTTGGGAGAACGGATGAATAAGATTGCATTTATCATACAATAATATAAAAAGATTTTAATCTTCCATTCTATTAATTTAGCATCCTCCCGACCAAATGCAATGTTAAGCTCCACGGACCTTTGAAGTATAGACTCTCCTTACATGTGGCGTATCTCATCATGTTATTATTGTATTTAATTACTAGAACTACCATACAAGTTATCTTGCTGATATACGTGCTGTCCTTATCTCTATTTGTTACTCTTTCATTTTGAGTGCAGAGTTAAATTCAACATCAGCCAGAGACAATTGTTCCTTGAGAACCTCAATCATATCAAGTGGAAACGAAGTATTACTATATGAGGTATTGGGGAATGACAAGAAAGAAATCATATTCACAGACTGAAACTCTTAGCACTCTAAAAATTACGAGTGATCAGGAAACTCGCAATACAACCTTTTCTGCTTTTAATGGCCAAATAGAAATCAGATTGAAGTGCAGCAATATTGGGCATTAAACATAGCAACCTTCAAAATGGCGTGGGCAATATGACAGGATGGGCAGACCAATGAGATTGAATACAAACATATTAAAGATATAGCTACACTATCAGCATATGATACATGTTTATGCAGGAGGCTAGTAGACAAAAAGAAACATGGGTATATAGGATTTAAAAATAAAATTCAGTTCAATATCAGGCTATCAGCAAGATTTAACAGGTAAAAAAGTGGAGAGACAGCTCCAAAGAATGGCGGGACACAATGTAATTAGAAACATGATTACCTCAGTAGAGGGACCACCCTCATGTAATGGCAGTGCATTGCCAAAGAGCTTTTCGAGTATAGAACCTGAATGCTCCGGATTAGATTTTGCTAGTACTTTATTCCCAGTAACTTGTTCAGGATCAAGTTCCATTACTTTTCTTCTTTCTGGAACTTCAAAACCTTCTAAAATATTAAAAGTCTTATGTAACTGACTGTTCATGCCAGCTGCCTTATCAGGGTCATCTGAAGTTGTTGATACACTCAGAGTCTTTTCCTTTTTGTTATTCATTGCAACAAGGATAGCTGTACTTTCCATTTGTTGCTTGCTCAAACCCATTTGTTCCACTGATTGTTTCTCCTCCAGATTGTCAGAAATTCCACCTACTACACGATTACCTTTAGCAAGCAACTGACTATCCACAACTTCAGTATTCCGAGCCTTCAAAAAAAAAAGGAATATATACAACAATTAAAGAAGCTAAAACATGTGAAAGATTAGCTAACTAAATATAGAATCCACATATACTCAAACATATGTTTTCCTACAATGTAAACTTCAAGGTAGACTAACAAGCAGACGACTGGCAGAATTTAAGCAAATACTGCGAAGAAACAAAGATTTAATACTTCAATTCAAGAAACCAGCTCTATTGCTACAATAATATTATTTGAACTCACAAATTCATTCACCATCCCACCAATTTTCCAGGCAAGCATGTCTCCAACCAAACATCCCAACTCTATATCTTTACAAACTTCATTACTACTCGGGTTTGTTAATGTCATCAGCTAGGTAATGGACATGAAACAAACTCGCAATGAAAATTTCATTCAAGAAGCTCGTATCCAAAATTATGAAGACAACAATAACAGAGGTCCAAGAGAATTTTGAAATCTATATAAATGTTGATTAACTCTTGTTATCAAGAATATAACAACACAATAAATAATCAACTGTCAGCAATGTCATTCATAGAGACATGTCCACCACTAGGAATATAATGCTCAAAATTGGAGCTAGGAAAGAGAATGTGAACTGCATCTTTAGTTTCCAAAACTCTAATTAAGGGTGGATCAGGAATCACAAATGACAGAAGCAAATTGAAAACCCTACATGATCACCAAGAGAAAAAGTGTATTCATCATAAGGTTTCGAAGAGAAACATTGCTCAAACTAAAAGAAGCCTTAACACTAGCCAACTTTCTAAGGGATGCAGTGATTACCTCATCAGGGCGGGGATGGATTAAAGATTTTCCTCCAAAATTCTTTGCAAAACCCGGGGGTACACGTGGTCTGGATGCAGGAGTTTGTAAGGAAAGAGATGATTTTCCAGAATCATTATTTGCAGTGGACGGTATCATAGGCTCATTAGATATATTGTTTCTATCCAAAAGTATCTTCTCGTCTTTGGAATCCTCTGCCAAGGTATCAAAGTCGTCCTTGGGCTTGTCCAGATTTAATTTCTGCTTCTCCTGAAATGCTTTCTGTTGTTCTTTTCGCATCAACTCAAAGGAAGCTGAGAAAAAAGCATCAAATGTCAAACTTGGGAGAGAAGAACTTCACCATAAATTACAGGAGAAACTCTACCTCTCCTCTTTCTTTCCTCTTCTGCTCTGTCCTCACTAGCATGCTCAGAAGAACCAAATGTTTCATCATTTAATGAGTCAGTGTCCCTCCGTGGGTGAGGTAGTGCCTGAAAATCACAAATGTACATTGTGACACGTGAGTAGGTTTACAGGAAATGATTTCCAACAGGATTTAACTCCATTTGGTAGCCATATACTGGAAGGTAAAGTGACAAAGTCAATGATAAAGTTCACTTTCTTATATTTAGGTAAAATAGGTCAACGGAAATGGGAAAATTATGATTCCTGAAATCTAGAATCCATCACACTGGCCGTAAAGAGAATACCATCTCATAGATGGTATTTCTAACTTTCTTTTCATCCCGATTCTTGGTTAACATTTATAACTCTATTTTTATTTTGTATCTTTCTAAATTGTCATTTCTTATGCAATAAGATTATTTCATTGATTATGTACCATACATCCTTGCATTTTTTATGACTATTATAATGACAATTGCACATTCATGCTTATAATTAAAACAATTAAACTAATTATAAAAAATAAAAAATAAAAATCTCACATTCTTACTCATAATAAGCACACACACATAAAATATATATATATACAAGTATATATTATATGTGTGTGTGTCGGTTGTATTTTTCATCTTAATTATAATTATAAGTATTCTATTATGATATGCTCTGACATAATTTAAAGGATCGAATTCTCAACTTCCATTTATCATTTTGGCTGCGGAAGTTAACTATTATTTTGAATTCTTGGGTATTTTATTGTAAACTTGTATTATAGGATATGAGGATCGTGTCATAACAACGAATGAATTTGTTTATTTGTAATTAATAGTTTAAGTTTCCATATAGTCAAACAAAATATTTTTTCTCAATTAGAAAAATGTAACTTTTTCACGATTAAATCTATACATACTATAAAAGTAGGAAAAAAAACAGGTTTATAATGCGTATTAGAGCGCCACGTCATCAGATTTTCAGTTTTGACACAACATTTTGTTTAATTATACTTTTACCACAAATTTTTA
>JAYMTF010002050.1:0-19873 GCA_036897485.1 Pelargonium nanum | reverse complement strand
ATAGGATCAGGTTACGGGGTCGACTGGTAGTTGGTGGTCTGATTCAGCATGGTTTTGAGAAAGTCCGGCAGAGTTCGGCATTGGTTGGACATACCGGGGGGAGGGCTTTCCTAGTGCCCCTGGTTTGATTTATTTATTCATACTCTTTGGTCACGTGGTTTCATCTTTAATGAAGCGGTTTCATAGGAACGGGAAGCAGTTTTTTATGTTTTTTACTCGCTAGGTTATTTTATGCACTTAGTTTGGTTTGTTTTAAGTATGTTTTTCCTATATATGTACTCATCTTTTTATTCTTTAGTAAAGTTAGCACATTCTCCTTCAAAAAAATAATTATTTGGTAATTATTTGACAATACTATTTTGATTTTATATTTCAAAATTTCAAATACCTACTGCTAGACTGGAACTGGATCATAGAATATGCTATAGAATGTGGCTTAAGAGAAGTGGTCCAAAATTCTACAAAGCCACGTGGCTGCTTTTGATTGGATGGTATGACGCATATATTTGCTGGCTGGAGACGACGGAACTCGACTTGACTTTTTGGTTATGTTCTCTTATTAACTCCTTTAAAATTGTCCATTTTTAATAGCAAAAGCAACACATTATTCTAATTAATATTGCAATTTTGAATACTACAAAATGAGTCCCGAATGAAAAACATTTTGAATTATACAGCGCTCTAACTAATTTGTCATGTTGATTCAAGAGGTAATTAAATGAAATATTTAAATGAGCATTGTAGTAAAAGTATTGCTCATGATGACTACCTCGAATCAGAATAAACCGAAGATTTACATATACACGAAAGTTTTGTTGAAATTTTTTTATATTTAAAATATATTGGAACTAGAATTTCATGTGAGTATTTGAATTTGGCCCTGCACATCAGAAAACCGTTAAACAATACCTGTAATGTGAGCTATGGATTTCACCTAAGTGGCTCAGTGTGAGAATGAATGACTATATTAATATGAAAACAAGCGTCTACCAATGTGAGTTCTAAAAAGAAATGATATAATAGAAATGTAGAAACGATCAATAAAACTCATAGTGAAAAAATGATTCATATGTTATGATTTGATAGAGTGTTTACACTAAAAAAAGCTAAGATGTAAAGAGTGAAGTGTCGTCTTATGATTGGTTGTTGACAATGACAAATTGACTTTCATGATATCAAGATGATATCGTGAGCTCAATGATAATATTATTCACCAAACAATAATGTCGTGGTGATGCATTGGTGATGTCATTATGACGTGGCGCCGAGGACCATAATGACGATTAGTTGGGCCCTGGATGAGGTGTCGATGATATCAACATGCCGATGTGGCAATCATGTCACTTTTCAAGGCACCTTGATACAATGTTGCCCAAAAACCGCCAAAAGGTCAAGTCTAGGAGGTGTCTATGAGGCGTACCTTGTTCAAGACCTTCATGTGTATTTTTCAACATGACATAGTACCAGAATACCAATTGGGCATACCTCGTTGAGAATGAGTTCAGATTCCCGGATGACTCGACAACCCAAGCGTTCCAATGAATATGCTTCGTGCGAGGAGTGCAAATGCTTATGAAGCGTAGGATGACCTATGAAAGGTGTGATACAATAGCAAACGTACAACATTAAATAACTTTTAATTAGTTAGTGGTGTACATTTGCTCTTGTAATATATCAATTTCAAACATTATTTGAAATATCATCGTTTCCATCAACCGAGACTCTTTTAACACTAGTCCACTTAATCAGACATAAGACATTGTCCTACACTGTTAAAGTTATTTATCAGCATAAACTATAAACTAGGGGTACTAATAGTAAATAATAATAAAAAGTAATTAATTGATTCTCCAAAAAAATGTAGGTAATTAAGGAAAAAAAAGGGATGGATTATAGTCAAAGTCAGACAAATGTACGCGTAGATAGCGCCGACAGCTACACGCGTCATTCGTATCCGTCCTCGGAACCTTCACTTTCACCTTGTCCTTGTCTCGTACAACAATTCACTCCATCAATCGAAAATCCCCAAATCCCATTTCATCATTCGAATTTGCTCAATTGTGTCTCGGTTTAACCTCACCTTCCGGCCTCCGTTGCTCTCTGGTTCTTCCTCTCCGGTAAGAATCCACCTCCATTTCCGTCTCGCTCGCTCTTCAATTCCGTATCGTCCAATTTCTCATTCATTGTCACGAAATCTTGTTGCTTTCCTTGTACTTCCCTTCCTGCGTCATTTTAGGGTTTCGAGTTTCTTTTTTTTTAATTTTTAAATTATTTCGGGGTTGATTGGTTGTGTTAATCGTGCTGTGATGAATCTCTAGGGTTTCAATTTCTCTCGTTTTCATAAATAATGTTTTTATTGTAAAACATAAACGAAAGATACGTTATTGTATAGATTCTAGGCTGCGAACAATTGGGTCTTTTGATCATCTGGGTGTTGATCAATCGGCCCTCTTGAGTGAATTCGATGGGTAAATTATTGTGAATAGTTAGTGGTTCGGCTAGGTGTTTGGGTTTCTTCTTCTCTTTCTTCATTGCTATCTGAAAGCTTTGAAAAATGTCGTCCACTGGGTTAGCTATTAGCCCCATTAGGGATGAGTCCTTGCTCTTAAGTAATTATCTTCGTTCTCAATCGGGTTTGGTGGATAACGAATCGATTTTCATCTATCTTGCCATGTCTGGATCCATGATGCCCATGCGTGTCTTGGAGTCGGATTCCATCGAGTCTGTGAAAGTTCGGATTCAATCCTGTCAAGGGTTTGTGGTGAAGAATCAGAAATTGGTTTGTGGAGGTAGGGAACTGGCGAGGAGTAATTCCCTTGTCAAAGATTACGGGGTTAAGGATGGGAATGTCCTACATTTGGTTCTTAAGCTTTCTGATCTCCAGGCCGTCAATGTTACGACTGCTTGTGGAAAAGAACTCAAATTCAATGTGGAGCGAGGTAGGGATATTGGGTATGTAAAGCAGCAGATTGCAAAAAAGGGGAAAGGGTTTGTTGATTTTGATGAGCAGGAAGTTGTCTGTGATGGGGAGCAACTAGAGGATCAGAAAGTTATTGATGATATATGCAAACATAATGATGCAGTTATTCATCTCCTAGTTAGGAAATCGGCAAAAGTTCGGGCCAAGCCTGTTGAGAAGAATTTTGAATTATCTATTGTGGCATCACAGTTGAATGATAAGAGAGATCATGAGGTTAATGGAGAAGATCATAAGAGACAATATGATGTTAGTGGAGAAAATGTTAGTAGAGCTTACGAAGATGATGGAGAAATCGGACTTGTAAAGCCTTCTGACAAAGATTTCTCGTTGGAGCCTCTTATCATCAATCCCAAGATTCAAATACCACAAGTGATTCGGGATTTAATTAGCTCTACCTTTGAGGGGTTAGATAGTGGGAATTATCCAATAAGGTCTATGGAAGGTACAGGAGGAGCTTATTTCATGCATGATCCAATGGGGAATAAGATTGTTTCTGTTTTCAAACCAATGGATGAGGAGCCTATGGCTGTGAACAATCCTCGAGGCCTGCCATTGTCAGTAGATGGGGAAGGGTTAAAGAAAGGTACTAGAGTTGGAGAGGGAGCGTTCAGGGAAGTTGCAGCGTACATTCTGGATCATCCAAAGAACGGGTTGCGCTCATCATTTGGTTTTGAGAAGGGCTTTTCTGGGGTTCCCCCTACCGTCATGGTTAAGTGCTTGCATAAGGGTTTCAACCATCCAGAGGGCTTAGCGGACAAGATTGGGTCCTTGCAGATGTTTATGGACAATGATGGAAGCTGTGAGGATATTGGTCCTGGGGCCTTCCCAGTGCAGGAAGTGCACAAAATCTCTGTTCTGGATATACGACTGGCAAATGCAGATAGGCATTCTGGGAACATTTTGATTAGCAAAAAGGGGGAAGACGGTCAGAGGGAGCTGATTCCGATCGATCATGGATACTGCTTGCCAGAAAGTGTAAGTATTGCTTTAAGCTTCAAGTATGTTGTCACTTGTTGTTTTTCTTTGTACACCGATGTTTTTTCTCCAAGCATGGTATCTTCTTATTTCCATATTTTTAGTTTGATGCTGCTAAATATTGACATGCACTACCCCTTTTCCATCATATAAGTTATGGTCTTGATCAATACCATACAATTTTGAGTTAACCTGATGTCTCTCATATTATTATTTATTATGAATTTGGGATTCAGACATTCAGCTCCCTATATCATTACACTAGTTGAATTTTCATTTGTATCTCCTATTTCTACTCATGTAAAAAAATCTATTTTTCTTTAGAATCTTCATCCTTTTTGAAGTCTTAGGTTTATTTCTGTCGTATGAAATTTATTGACACCACCATTTGCCTGCAGTTTGAAGATTGTACATTCGACTGGCTCTACTGGCCTCAAGCTCGCCAACCATACTCATCTGAGACTGTTGATTACATACTATCACTTGATGCTGAAGAAGACATTGCCCTTTTGAAGTTCCATGGATGGGACCTGCCACTACAATCGGCACGAACACTCCGCATCTCTACCATGCTTTTGAAGAAAGGGGTAGCCAAAGGGCTCACACCTTATACCATTGGAAGCATTATGTGCAGGGAAACCGTAAACAAGGAGTCAATGATTGAGGAAATCCTCCAAGAAGCACAGGATTCTTTGCTTCCTGGTACAAGTGAAGCAGCATTCCTTGAAGCAGTATCTGAGGTTATGGATCGCCGCCTTGATGAGTTTGCTCGAGGTTTGATTTGAGGAAATGCTAAGTACTATCGAAGCCAGGAGCACATATACACATCGTACATAGTATAATATGTATGGACAGTTGATGTGAAGACGAATTCCCGTATAAATTTCTTTGTTAATTTGATTTCTCCTTTCCCTTCGCCATGGCATATTCTTTTTTAGGGCTGCTAAGACCCTTTATGATTGAATGCCATGGCAAGCTGTTGATTTCTCTTGTTACGCCAGATTCTGTGGGTATAATTTCAAATTTGGTTTTAAGACTGAGGTTAGAATTTGCGTTACTTGTTTTGGTTTATTGATTTCATTGTGGATCATGGTTTTTGTTTCTCGAGACAGGGTAATTTTGCAACTGATTGGATTGGTGAGTAAGATCTCATATTTGGTAATGGCTGCTCACTCAGTGACTTGTCCTCGTGGTTTTCTTAACACCTGTGAGATTTAGAGCTCGTTCCGGCTCACCATTTTATCATGGAGCGGGATTGCTGAGAATGACGAATTTCAGAGATCAGATCAGAATCAGATGCATGCAACTAAAGATACTAGCAAAAATGGATTGATTTCAATGGCATATTACATATATATTTAATTAGGTGGATAGCTCAAACTAAAAGGAGTAGCTAAGCTAAGTAGCTATCCATGTTTCTGATATCCTCGGATATCAATCCAGAGATGGTCCAAACCTTGTTCTATTGACAAATATCTTACATGGCTTGTTGCCTAGTTGAGTGAGCTGAGACTAAGATGGCACACAAGTACAGCCTTCATTTCTTACCAGGTTTCTTCAGCGTCTGTTTTGCTCCCTTCACCATTTTCCTGAGAAAAACAACCAACAAAAACGCTTGCTATTTACTACTATGGATATCATCTAAAACATTTGATGCATTTCATGACATAATTTCCCATGTCCCAGTGTGTGAAAGAACTTGAGAAATTACCTTTTGGTTGGTTTGCCACTGAAACCAAACACACCCTTCATCAACCCGCCCATATCCAGAGAGCGTTCCTTCATGATCATGTCGTGGTACATCTTGCTCCCAATCTCAGTGATTAGTTCTTCCACCTCCTCAAGTGTCTGATCCACATTCAGTTTCAGCTCCCCCTTCCTGATGACGGTTACACTGAACCCATTTGCTTTGGCTTCACGAAAAGCATCCTAATTTGGATTGATGATGACAGTTTAAGGTCACGAGGTTTTTCCACCAGAAAAGCAATGGCGATAAGTGAGTATGGATCCACCCACATCTGTAATTAGCAAGATCAAGGTTTGTGTCTTTACCTTAGGAGGCCGTGGAACAACAAAGGCATGACCGTCTCCAAGCACGTCCATATGAGCCTGAATGATATAGCAAAGGTTTTTGCAATCATTTGCATTCTCAAAAGCAATCACATGACATGGCTTTGGTTCCAGTTCAAGGTCTTCTGCCATCTCCAATGAGTAAAAGCCCACTCTCTTTTCTCCATCTTTTACTATATATAATTCAATGCACTGCAGAATAGAAAAAAAACACAAGATAGGACAAGTAATTCAGTAATCTTAGCAACGCTATCTTGCACAACTATAGTCTATAAATACATACTACACTATGCCATAGAGAATGCAACACATGTAACAAATAATGAGATGTATAAGCAAATACATTCTAACCTGGAAAATTTTCACAACTTCCATATAAAACATCCTAAATAAAATATATCTTGTTTAGGAAAATATGAGATCGAATGAAGGTAAAAAGCTCAGAGTTAAGACCTATGTCACCATCTGACATGGCAATACATGGATGCTTTGGCAATGCAAGTATTAGAAAACACAGCAGAGAAGAAAAAATGCAATACACATACCAAGACAAATGGAAGATCTAACCACCATAGGTAATCTTCTTCCTTCTCTTCGCCATATTCACGATACTTGCTCGCTACAGCTTGTGGCCCATACAACTCCACCTCCCGTTTGAGTTTGTTGAGTTTCTTTTGAATGAATTCCTTATTTTTCTTAGGCACTCTGGTCATACTATCAGAAGTTGCATTCTTTAATTCATCATCAGTGAGCCACCGATCCAGATCCTTGCCCATATCCTTCATAATGGATTTAACTTCTGGGTCTGTCTCTGCATTATAACATTCCAAAAACTCGCGAGTCCATTTCTTTGTGTGCTGCCAAAACTCCTTCCCGCCCTTTTTGCCAGCTCTAGTAGAGCCATCACTGCCTTCTACAACCGTCTTAGAGTTTTTTCTGTTTCCACTCCTTGACTCATTGGCAGCCAAAGAAGTGTCCATATTGTCAAGGGATGCAGATTCTGTTGATTTCTGAATTACGTTCTGCTCATTCTTGTTCGGAGGAATTGAATTGTCAGTCTTTCCAGCAAAAAATGTCTTCCGTTCTTCTTTGAAGTTATTGAGAAACTCTGGACTTTTTTCTAAAGGAGGCCCTTTCCAGCGCGGTATCATTTTCTCTGGAGGATCATACACACTAATCCCATCTAAAAGAAGAGAAAAATAAAAGTGTCAGCATTACTACTCCTGAAAATCTTAAAGAAATTTATTATAGGCATCTTTGTCAACGACAGCATCAACCAAGCCATTTCGCAAACAATATTGGGATCAGCCATGTGTTAATACAAGATAAAAGACATTCACTCTATCCTATCTAATTCCTCTGTTAAGCCAAGTGCTATGTAGTGTAAAGTAATATTTTACCAATCAGCAAGTAGTGTAAAGCATCTATAACCTAGTCTAGTTAATTATAACTCCAGAAAGGAAAGGGTACACTGCTATACATCAAATTTAACTAAGTCGTATATAATAATTAAGAAACGCTATTTCTTCTTACCGGGGAAAAAACCTAGAATGTATTAATTTAAGATCAATGTTTACCTGCTCCATAATCAAGATTTTCAATGTTTGAGTGGAGCCATTCATGCACGCTAGACAACTTTTCATTCACTTTCTCAACCTTTTGTTCAAGACCCTTGAAAAACGCAGCTTTATCTTCGGCATCCATCAAATAGAATGGATCCTTCCCCGTCAACTCATTTTCTCGAACTCGGAAAACAATTTCTCTAAGATTATCATCTTTCATCCAATCAAGTTCACCATCATCAGCATCAAAGTCAAGCTGTGCTGGCTCTGCGTTGATCTCTAACTGTTGATTTGCTTTCTCTTTAGCAACCATGTAATTGTCTCTAAATCCAGCCCCAATCTTATTGACTATGGGCTCAACTTCATGAAAGTTTTTTTCCACCCAGTTATCCTTTCTCACTGATGGCCCTGTCTCTGAACTACTACCAATTCCAGTATTAGAGGACGTTTGGGGTTTTGGAAGGTCACCTACTCTAGAGCCTAACATACAATCTTCAGAATCTTCTTTCTTGGTTGGAACTGAATTGTCCTTCAGAGAAGAATCTCCACAAACATTAGTAGAAGGTACACTATCTGATGTTCCATCTAAAATGTCACGTTGGAATTCTTTGTTCTCTTTCTCAAATCTCTTACTTCCATTGCTACTCATTCCTGTATCAATTGGTAGCCTTGAAACAGTATGGCTTTCAGATTCAGACTTAATTTGGCCATCTTGGTTAGGCTCTTGCTCGTAACGTTTCTTGGAAAGATATTCTCTAGCTTCTTCCACTGACCGTATGACCACTGGTTTCATTCTGCTAGAACTTTTCTTCCGCATAGGTGACTCAATATCAGGAGAACCGGAGTGAATACCTACGTTTGAGTCTGTCAAGTGTTTAGCACCATCACTATCCTTTGAGTCAGTGCTTTGCCTATCATCTATAACTTCTGCTTTGGAAATGCTAGAAGTTTGCGTATCCCCATTCCTTATAGATGATATGTTACTGCGGATCCTTGAATCATCATTCAGTGGCTCATCTTTAGCCAACTCTATAGTGCCGCCGTTTGTCATAGTTTGTTGTGAATATCCATTTGGAAGTTCACTTAGAGGGCTCACACTCTCTTCCCTTTTCTGTTTAACATTGATAGCCTGCTTTTCTTCTCCATTCTTATCAAATAATGAAACCCCCCTACCCTCACTTAATCGAGCTTCCCTGGCCATTTTCTTAATTTCCAAAACTTTAGCATCAAAATCAACAGACGCGGTATTTTGTATGCTAGAAGAATCCTGCAATCCCTGTTCCCTATTCGAAGCCCAAGCATTTAGAGTACTCAAGAGTTGTTGCTTATCTAGCTTAGGCTTTTCTGTGAAAACCATTGGCGACTTGGTAGATTCTTGAACAACTTCCACACTGCCCTTCTTCAATAATTCCTTCTCCTTCCTCGCCTTTATCTTTCTCCTCATCATTTCCTTCTCCCGTGCCGTATACTTCACCTCATTGTTCCCCAAACCAAATAGCTTCTTGATCGCCCAAAATACAAGAAAACCACACAACACCACGCTCCCAACTCTTGCGAGCTTTGGAACCAACTCGGTTCCTAAAGGGAAACCTGGAATTGACAGAACCGAACTCGACTCCTGACCCGAAACAACAACCTTAGCTACCGAAGCATTTCTTGGAATCACATCTTTACCACTCTCAATCTCTCTAGCATCAAAGACTTTGGATTCCACTTCCCTAAAGTCCTTAAAATCTCCTTCCTCAACCTGACTTGTCAACACTATTCCATCCTTTTCCCAATGATCCACCCACCTCTCCAATTTAGACAGCAAAGCAGATTCAGCCAAAGTTTTCATTTTCTCTTCTCTCTCATAACTACTTTCAGCTACATCAACATCATCAACAACAATACTATTTTTCCACTCACTCTCTTTTTCTACACTGTCAAGACTCGAATCATGTCTAAAACTCTGGGTATCATCGAAACTAGGAACTGGGATTTGAGAATTGTAACTTGGACTCACCTGTTTTTGGCCGTCGGTAAGCTTCTTGCGCAGCGAGTTCCGGCGAGTCCGGGCCCTGGGGCGGCCAAAATGAGCTGAAATCTGAAATTTTGAGATGTGGGTAAGTGGTAACCGAATTGAAAATGAGGGAATTGAGCGATATCTGGAACTGGGTAGACGAAACTTGTACGAGTTTTTGCAGTTGAAGAATCTGATAGAACTTGCTGTGTTGAGAAGCTCCATGCTTTGCGAATCTGCTAAAACCCCCAGTAATAAGTTACACTGATAGAATTGATGTTGGTGGCTTGGTGTGCTTTCAAACGACGACGTTTTACATTGCATTCCTTTTTCGACTTTTGATAAAACATTGCATTCTATTCTAGTTCGAGAAAAAAGAATTTCAGTCTCAACCAATAAATCATGGCCAATGAGGTGATGTCACATCATCGATTAACACTTGTACTCGCCCCAATGAATTTGTGGGCGTTGAGCATTTCTATTTGTAGGCGTTGAGCGTTCCCCGGATCCATTTCGTATGTCTCTTGGTTGAGTCTCATCCAATATATATAATGACTGAAATTATTGATACTCTTCTAGTATAATCTCTCACTCAGCTTTCAAAACAAAAAGAAATTAATTTTGATGTTAAAGTGTTCAGTTTTCAGCCAATATGTAAAGGGTAATATAGAACTAAAATAACAATTTTTGAGAGAGTTTAGATTGTCTTTCCAATTCTCAATGGTACCTTTTGATTCTTAAAAACATCTTCAAATTTTGTGGCAAACTGAACACATGTGATGTAACTCAGATATATCTAACAACATCAATGAAGACAAGTTTATTAAACAATGTATAGTACAGTAACTAAAGCACCCAATACAAGAGAGAGATTAATTCAACCTCCATTCTAATAAATCACAAACAAGTTTTAACTACAGAGATTTGGAATACATGCTCCACCATCTGGGTTCTGCTGTTCCTTCCATATCCGTCCGGTGACTCGGAGTTTCAGCTCTTTCCGGTCTCCACCAGAGAAGAAAAGTGCCATGTTTCGCTGTATGATGAGGCCATCGTGGCTGTCCCTTACCTTCCTATGGCTGTCTCTTATGCTTCTTGGAGTGCCCTCCCAAGTCAGCTTCCGGCCATTCCCTCCTACCTCCAGGCTATAGCTGTAGTTGCGAGCTTCTGCCTCGTCGCCCATGAAACGAAGGAACGCCATATACACAGGAGCCATTCCAAGCTGGAATGCTTCAAAATGGAGACAGAAGTACTGGCCAAAACAATTAAATACCTGACAGAGATAACGAGAGTGATAAGTTTTCATCGACCATATTCACATAATTTTAGAATTTTTAGTTCTTCTGTCAAGCTATAATATACAGGACAAGGAATAAAATTAAGTTTTGATGCAGTGCTAAGAAATTTTGCATATCATTCAGTTGACTCATTCGGGCCCATATGCTACTACTGAAAATGCACATTGATGTGATAGACATTAACAAGTCTTGTTATTTAAGGCTACTTACTGTCAACATCCATGTAGCATTTTCTACTTCACGGGGATTAGACTTGACATAGCGATGGTTGAAAGTGCATCCAGAATGCATGTCCACCTTGTGGTCGTCCCTCAAATGTGCCACAAGGAACGGGATATCCCCAACCACTGAACACTCGGATCCTGCATATGGACAATTGTATGGCCTGAAGTTGCACACTGCCTCATGTTTGAGTTTACTATAATAAGGAAAAATCTCTGGGCATCCAAGGGAACAGTATTTGCAGGGCAATTCAAGCGATTCGGCTACTTTCTCCAATGCTAGACACCTTATATCACCAAGCTCCTGTCTACAAGTGGGACACCTGTTATGCACCCTTGTTTTGCAGGTTGAACAGAGTGTATGTCCATTGTGGCACTGCGGGGGGAAAAAATTACTCAGGAAACAACATATGAATTAACACTCAACTAACAGGTAAGTGTGTTTTGCTCGATTTGATAACAGTGGTTTATGTTTCTATATTAATTCCAATTCAAGTGCATAGATAAACCAAGTTTGTTGTTAAATCAAGCAGAAACAGTATCAGAATGAATGAAAAGCACAACACAACGCCGAAGGAGATGATTTCCCACTCATTAAGACTAATGAGAACCTCTAGTTTGCAAGCATGACTGCTCAGACTTCAGCAGCAAATCCCAGGGTTCTTCAGTGACAGTAACCCCCCTGCAAATGAATTTGCAAGGAAGAGAGCCCAAGCAAATCATTACCTAATTAGATTCGCAACAACACAGAGCGCATTTAGCTGACACTTGGTAAATGTCAACCTTATAGCATATGAATTACCAATATCACTTATATTTTAACATAAACTTAAATGGTAGACTTCCAAACTTAGCACGATTGCCACTTAAGGTCACTAAAATTGTACCAACGGTGGCCTCTTAGACCTATTTTACCAAGGTTAAGTTCTATAAATACCATACCGTCGTAGTTGCTATAGCCATCCTATTGTAAGATATTAGGGTTCTCCTAATGCATCCAACTCTTGAACATAATTTGAACATCATTCTTGTTAGTTATAAGTTTGAAGGACAATTAATAAGGTTATTCAGCAATAAAACTTTCCTAAATGAAAGCTCTTCAAGTCGACATAACCATCATGTTTGCAGCCTTATTAGCATCTCCACTTATGCGAATCATAAATAAAGCAGTCCTCCACAGCCACACCTTGTGCGATTAGTAAATTAAATCTTAATCATTCCTAATTCGAAGTCCTACATTCCTACCACAAGACCAATCTCAAATAGATTTATTGGATTTCAAACAAGAAAAGAAACACTTATTTAACTTCCAACTTGAGCCGCATATCAAAGAACTTCCCTGATCAATGATATCACAAAAGCAAACTCCATTTTGCTACATCAATCACACAATTAGATCTATGGTTTCAGAGAAACTAAGGATTGAGTGGAAATACTTTAAAATCAAATGCTTAATCTGCGATAAATCACAAGAACCCTCCTTCAAAATCCTCAAAATCCAATTCTTGCAAAAAGAAACACAGGCTCTAACCAATAATTTCTTCAAATTAACGTTGCATTATGATTCTATCCAAGACATAACCACACGACGAAGCACATGCATAATCAACCAACACCAGACCCAGTTGGATCAATCATCTTTTTTCCACACGAAATAAAGAGAGCAAAGACAAGAAATACAAAAAAACACAAACCATTAAAACGAAAAAGAAAACAACCCCAAAACCCAATTTCGAAAAAAGAACGAACCTGATGGATTGGAGGGTACATTGAATTGGTGCATACGGGGCATTCAAGAAGCTCGTGGACACTGGTGGTGCTCGGATGAGTCGCCGCCGCCGCCACCGCCGTGGCCGAGGACACAAAATTGCTGGACTTTGACGAGAACTGATCCTCATCGATCTCGTTGGACGAAGTCACACATTCAATGCTATCTAAATCCATTCACATAACACAGCAACGAATCGGAAGAACAAGAAAATATCAAAATACCCAAATTCGATGGGCACGAAAACAGAGAAGAAAAAGAGAAAACTTTCCCAGAAATGACAATTGGGTATCAAAATCCTTTTTCTGGGTAGCGAGAAAACGAGACCAATTGATCGAATCTGGAGTCAAAATCTGCAGAAAACAAAAGAAGAAGAAATATATTTTCTCAGAGGTTGTTGTTGTTCACTGGTATTGAGAGAGAGAGAAAGATGGGACACCGTCGAATTGGAGAGGGTCAATTGATTGAAATCAAACGGTTTGAGGAGAGAGAGAGTTGGAGAGGTTAATGATTAGAATAATCATCCATGTAAATGGATAATTGCTTCTCTTACCTAAACAAATTAAAAATCATATTTTTATGGAAAATAGAAAGAGAGAAAATAAATTTGTAGGTGGGAATTGGGATTATTCTATTTTGCTGACTGGGATGACACATGACATAATTTAATTTTAAATTCTTATCAGCTGCCGACTAAGCTGATGACATGGACAATCTAGTGATATTTGAAAAAATAAATTATATTCTAATGCAATGTGTCAATTTTTTTTAACGCAAAATTCTCTCGACATTGTGGTCGAATCGGATGTGCGTGAAGTGGTTTTGGCAATTTAAACTAGATGGGAGAATCTTTTCTTCCAATTTCATTCAATTAGTTTTTATTTTATTTTCCGGTCTGCGAACCGAGTTGTTGACGCGTTAGCTAGTTCCTCAATACATTCGCTATATTTGTCTACCTTGGAAAGACAGTCTGGTCTCAAGGCTATTTCATCTTTGTTAATGATGGATTTGGTTAATTAATAAAGTTGTTTGAATTCCCTTCAAAAACTAAAATAAAAATATAAAGTTGAGGGCTTGAGAACCAATCCACCCAACCACTCCGGAGAAGAGACCGATGATCTTGCTAAAGCATGAGCTATACGGTTCGCAGACCGACCAACACAAGAGAATTCAAAACCAACTAACTCTGAAACACAATGGACAATATAAGAAATTATCAAGCCGAAGGCACTGAAAATCTCCCATTTCTAGATTGCCCGAATCACTACCTACGAATCAGACTCAACCGTAATATGATGTCATCCCCGATCAGCCACCCATTCAAGAGCATCCCGAATTGCCAGTGCTTCGACCAAGAATGGTTCCTCACATCCAACCCGAGCTGATATGCCACCACCCCACACCCGACCCAACAAATCATGAACCATCCAATGTGTCAATTTATTATTAGTAAAAACTAAATTAACATTTTGTAATGAATTGGTTAAGAATATGAGAATTCTTCCCATATCCTAAATATTCTCATTAATAATGTCAAACATATGGGAGAACAAAGATGATTTTTTTTTTTTTAATCTCTGGCTCTTTTGTTAGTTATAGATTTGTTTCACTATAAAACAAGTTCTCTTTTTGACAGTTGCATTACATAAATTTAGTATTTTTTTGCGATTTGATTCAAAATTGAATCACGAATAAAGCTAGTACATGTGGTGTGGCAAGCGCGGGGTCGCAACAGCCATGAGAGGGCTGGCCTTGGGCATCGTCATTCCGTACACCTCCGTCGTGTCCATCTCCTCCGGCCTCATCCCCGGCGGCGGGCTCCAATCAAAACAGTGAAACAACCGAGCCAAAGCCATCAGCACAAGCGTCACTCCCAGCGGCGCGCCGGGACACTTCCTCTTCCCGGCGCTGAACGGCAGGATCTTGAAATCGGCTCCGTGGCTTATCTCCACTCGGCTCCCGTCGGCCAGCCAGTGCCTCTCCGGCCGGAACTCCTCCACGTTGTCCCATATGGCGGTGTTCCGGCCCAGCCCGTGGGTGTTGATGAAGACACGTGTCTTGGCGGGGATGTGGTAGCCGTTGATTGTGGTGGCGCGTAGAGATTCGTGCGGGATGAGGAAAGGGCCGGCCGGGTGCATCCGGAAGGTTTCTCGTACGACGCAGCGCAGGTAGTTGAGGTGGGGCAGGTCGGACTCCGAGACCATTCGGTTGGGCCCCACGACGGAGTCGAGCTCTTGTTGAATTTTAAGGAGGACACGTGGATGTTTGATGACCTCCGCCATTGCCCATTCGTTGGTCACAGCTGACGTGTCTGTTGCCGCTGCTATCATATCCTGAAATCAAATAAATCCATTCATTAGTAAAGTTCGTGTCGTCCAAAAAGTTTTGTGTCTTACGATTTAACATGAACATGACCATTTAATAATACATATGTGGCTCAATATGAACACAACATAAACACACACGCACAATACAATAACTAAATAAATCGTGTTGACACGAACACGACTCAACATATTTTGCATATAGAACCAGCATATTTGAAAATGACACTATCCAACATGTTTGACATGTTATTAATATTATTTTACAGTTATACCCTTAAATGTGCAGATTAAATGTGTCATACGTGACACAACACGACTAATAAATCGTGCGGCGTGTTTTGTAAACCCAACGCAAAGAAGACACGATTTCAAAATGTGTGAACTCAAGCACGCCAATTTTGTGTCGCGTCGTGTACCGTATTACAACACTAATCGCTAGCTCTATTCAATACTACTATATTTCACTCGAATGTACCTGAACAGAGCTTGGATCTCACCATCATCCATTTGTAATATAATTTACAATTATACCCGTAAATGTATGTGTTGCGTGTGTTGTGTATGTGTTTTGGAGGTTTAGTACACCAACATTACACGGGGTGGCTTTAAACAAACTAATCTCGCACCGTATGTAGTGTTCTGACGCAAATTGTCTGATCTATTTAGTACTCAAAAGAAAAAAATTGGGTACCTGAATTAGAGCTTTGATCTCAACATCATCCATTTGTGGTTTACCATTTTCACCAGGCAGAGACAAAAGAACATCAACAAAATCCATCTCTCCCCCAACCTCCACTTGTGATCTCTCCTTCCTGTGTTCTTCAATGATCTTGCTGTGAAAATCATCCACCCTCTTCTCCACCTCCCTCATCTTCTTCTCACACCCATAAGGATCTATCCACCTCCAAATCGGCACATAATCACCCAAATAAATCAACCCCAGAAGCCAAAACAGCTCATGCGTAATGTGCATGAACTCCATCGCCTCTTGCGGCCCCGCCGACCCGGCCCCAAAGTACTGCTTCCCTAGCAACATCCTCGTCACATTGTTCATCGAAAACGCCCCCAGAACCTCCCTCAAGTTCACGGGGGCTCCTCCCCGGGCCCGGCCCAACACATCTTGCACGAGGTGTTGGGCCTCCTCGGCCCGGTGCTTGGCAAACGACTCGAGCCTTTTTGTTGTGAGGAGCTGCTCCATGCAGATCCTCCTCATTCTCTTCCAATGGGGGCTAAATGGCGCCAACGCCACGTCCCCGCACCCGTAGGCGAGGTGGACCGCCGCGAGGGTCCGAGGCCGGGAGGCGAAGACGTCGTCTTGCCGGAGAAGGATCTCGCGGATCATGTCGGGATCGTTGGTGGTGATGGCGTCGACGCTGCCTAGCCGGAGGTAGACAAGAGGCCCGTATTTGTCACAAAGAGAAGCTAGGTCCCGGTGAGGGAGTTGGCCTAGTTGTAGAAGGTTGCCGAAAACGGGCCATCTTGGCGGGCCGGGCGGGAGCCGTTTGGGTTTGGTTTGGGAGATCCGGTTGAGCCATCGGCGAATGATGATGCCGGCGGCGATGAGGGATGCGAGGATAAGAGTTGAAGCAAATGAGGCTAAATCCATGAAAATATCGAATTCTTGTATTGACTCAAGTTTAATTTTTTTTATGCGAATCTTGTTTATATCATACTTATTCACAAATAAAGTGGTTCGTCACAATCTTGAAATGAATTGTATTAATTTATGCCAAGAAGTTGGAAAAGAAATAGGCCAATTCACTGGTGGAACATGCTGGTTATGAGGACCATTTGTTGATCTCCTACTTAAAAGAAATGGCATTTGCATGCATGTCTTTTAACCTATGTTTATATCGTTTATATCTTTTTAATAAATTATTTAGATGAGTAGTGCTACATGCATGATACTAGAGGTGGCTATCGATCGGATCGGATTTAAGTCGGAGTTTAGATTGAAACATGAGATTCGATCCGATCTGATAATATTTTTAATTGGATTGATTGAACAAATCCGCTCATTTTACACTAAAATGACTGGATTTGTCCGATGTAATCCAATCCGATCATTTTTTTGCAAAATAAATATAATCTGATCTAATCCTATCCGAAATTGGTCGGATCGAATTTTTCTCTAATTAAATTTCGGATGTCTGCAAATCCGAATCCAGATCGACGGCTCTACATGATACCCCGATTGCATTTACATCCCAAATTGGGTTTACTGGTCCAATTGTTTAGGGAGGCCCAAGGTTATTTGATATGCTAAAATGTCTTGGGCCAAGAAAGCACATATTTATCGAATAAATATTTGTCTTTTATTTCTTGAGTTAATAAATGTTAGATATTTGATTTTTTTGCACCCATCTTATCCTCATCGGCCATCGCTCTTTAGAAGCTGATCTTTTATGGAGTATTGAGTCAGAAAACGAAGCAATGGTTGTTTCGTTACCGTTAAAGAATTTAGCGCCACTCCCAATTCCGTTTCACAGCCATGCTCGGTGTCTTCGCCGACCTTCGTTTCCAAATCAATTTCCGTTCCCTACAATCAGATACATTGCTCCTCCACCCAACAATTCAACACTTGTTCGAGCAAATTCCGTGAACGATTCGGGTTCTAGTAATTTGAGTCCAGCAAAAGACGAAGAAGAAGAGAGGTTTCAAGTGATATCAGCTGTGAGAAGCAAGTACAACGAGATTGTGATCGTCGACACTCCCAAATCCAGAATGCTCCTCCTCGACTCCACCCGCAACGTCCACAGCATCATAAAAAAGGACCAAAAATGGACCGATTCGTACTGGGACGAGTTCGCTTCCTTGCCGGCCATCGTCCCTCACGGTGGTCCCTTCGCAATCCTCGGCTTGGGCGCCGGAACCGCCGCCCATCTCATGCTTCACTTGTGGCCGTCGCTGAAGATCGACGGATGGGAGATCGACGAGATCTTGATCCACAAAGCCAGGGACTATTTCGGACTCTCCGATCTGGAGAAGGAAAACGGATCCGGCGGCGTTGTTCGAGTCCACATCGGCGATGCTCTGTCTCCGGAAAATGGATCCGGAGGGTACGCTGGTATTGTGGTTGATTTGTTTTGCGACGGCAAGGTTTTGCCGGAGATGGAGGAGGTGGATACGTGGCTGAAGTGGAAGGAGATGTTGATGCCGAATGGGAGGATCATGGTGAATTGCGGAGGCAGCGATGGCGGATCTGGGATGGAGGATGGTGATGGGAGAGGGAATTTGGCGATTGGGGCATTATCGCAAGCATTTGGTGGGCAATGTTGCTGGAAGAGAATGGGAGTGGAGAAAGGTGCGAACTATCTTGCTCTGACAGGTCCATTGCCAGATTTGGCGTCGTGGTCTGCTTGTTTGCCTCCTCCTTTGAGCTCGAATGTGCTGCAATGGCGGCCCTGTGGTTTTGAGACTCTTTCGTGACATCTGAAAGTGTAAATGTAAGCGAGTTCAGTCACCACTTCACATATTTTCATTCAGAACAAAGTCAAACCTTTGTATTCGGACGATTAATGAAAAGATCTATTCACAAACAAATATTACTCATACAGTATGGAAAAGCACACTTCCAACACAAGCGCGACCAAATTTGTGTGGAGATGTTCGATGCAAGACGTTGTTCATCTTCGAAGACGATCAATGCAAGACATTGCTCGTCTCCCGCGATTCCGCGATTCGCGAAATAGTGAAGAATCACAAGCATAAAATTTTATATCCAAATTTTTTGGGAGATGCTTACTACAAGACATTGCTCATCCCTAAAGATCAAGTGAGATACAAACAACAATTGCTATGTATAAAGTTCTTGAGAAGAAATTCAATACAAGACATTGATTATCCTTGGAGAATAAAGAAACGCAAAAAACCAATGTTACACTCTAGGGGTAAGTGAAAGAGGCAAGTAACAACCAAGACATGTTGGTACAAGTAGTTAAAATACTTTGAATTCCCTCTGATATCTCAAGTTCAAGCTTCATTGTCGACGGTATGTGGTGAGATTTGTGGGGTGGGGTTTAGGATGACTCCCCCTTTGGGAGTGAGAAACATTATTACTTAAAAATTTGTTAGTTCAAACAAAATTGGATTTAAAATAAAAAATTTGGTATCAAATTGAATACAATAAAAAATTGGATACTTTTTCATATTTGTTTGAAGCGTAAATTATTTTGTAACATTTTCTTTTACTTTTATCAACCAAAAGTCCAAAAAATATGAATGAGTTTCATTTCTACACTTAATTCATCTAAATAACATCATTTGAAAATAAAAACGACAACGAGAATAAGCTGTACAATCTCCTAAATTTGAATGTCAAATCTTTATTGATTTAAGGGTTAATTACAGATTACCCCTATAAACTTTCAACTTTTTTTTTTTAATATATATCTCTAGAACTTACGTTCTTGACAAATAACCTCCATAAACTATCCAAAACATTGTTTCATCCATAACACCGTTAGTTTTATATAGAAAGACCATTATACCCTCACAATACTTAGTGTTATCTAGCCAAACAAGCCCTTAAGTTTTAAAAAAAAATTAAAAAAAATATCTCAAATCTAAAGCCCTAATCCACCCCCTCTCTCAATTCTCTCTCTCACGACGGTGGTCACAGAGGAGATGTACTCCGACGTTCATTATCTCCGTCTCCGATGCGTGCACGG
>JAYMTF010002049.1:0-19880 GCA_036897485.1 Pelargonium nanum | reverse complement strand
AAATGAGACACTTATTTTGATTTTGTTGTTTTGGGCAAAATGCAGGTGATGACTAATGGGAGGTTTAAGAGTGTGAAACATAGGGTTTTGCCAGACCACAGCAAATCAAGAGTTTCAATGGTCTATTTTGGAGCACCACCATTGGATGAGAAGATAGTAGCATTGGCATCAATGGTGGGTGAAGGAGGAGAGAGGTTGTACAAAGACTTCACTTGGTCTGACTACAAAATGTGTGCATACAAAACCAAGTTGGCTGACAATAGACTTGAGTTGTTTGAGAAAGTAACAACTTCACACCAGTGAATTATTTTGAGTGAAATGCCACTCCCAATTTTGTGCACATTGGTGGGTTTTCTTGTCAAAGATGAAGATGAGTTCCAAAGTGATTGCATTGCACTACAAAAATACCATGGTTTTTGCTACAAAACCTTATGCAACAATCTTGGCGACAAGATTGCTACGCTACATATTTGCGACAAGATGTAGGTATAAGAAAAATCTTTCCCACAATTTGGTAAGTTGTAGCAACATTTTCTCAATGTGCGAGAAATTTGTGACAACAATGTACATGTATAATTATGTATCTCAAATCGAAAGAATGTGAAGTTTGTCACCAGTAGATATACATGTTGCGCCCTACACCTATCGGCTTAACTTTTTGGGTTGAAGTTGTTGAAGTTGTGACTAAATTGTGTTTCACATAATATAAGATAAAGTGGCTACATGTACAATTGAAACCCTACTAGCTTTTAGTAGCGGAAGTCCAAGTCATTGTATGTAGCCTAATTCTGAAGTTTAACATGGTATTAGAGCCTGATTTTGATCCAAATTTGGCCTAAAGGTAGCCTGTTTATGTTGCACCACCATGTGGTCTCTAGCCTAATTTTGAAGTTTAACATGGTAGTAGAGCCTGATTTTAATCCAAATTTGGTCTGAAGGTAGCCTGTTTATGTTGCATCCCCATGTGGTCTCCAACCCGCTTGTAGATGGGTATGCATGCAGCGGTCCACGTGTGGAAGAAAAATACCTACAAATGAGGAGAGTGCCAATTTAAAACCCACCAAATTGTGCACGTGACAAGCTCACCGATGAAAGAAAAATGTAAGGCTCACCGTGAGGGGAGATGTTGAAGTGGTGGCTAAAGTGTCCCACATTTTGAGAACTTTGGGAGGCCAGAGAGAAAATAAATGAGGAATAGGAAGATCGCAGACATTGGTTCATTGTGAAAGCAAAGATTCGTCCTTTGATGATTTGTGTGTACTCGTTTATCATAGTTTTCTTAATTTTCATTAAATTTCATAATTATGTTATGGTTTTGATTATTTTAATTAATGATTTGGTCTTGCTTATATTTATGATTAACTGAATTTTTGTTTATGTGGATCTCTAGCAATAGTGTTATGTTGTCACAATTTTTTTTATAAGTAAAAGTACTTTTATTAAATTTTCAAGCTGGAAAACAAGTACATACGCGAAAGAGAATAAAACAAAATCATAAATTACAGAGAGTTCATGAGTGCCTGAGAAGGATGAGATTCCTCAAAATAGGGGACCATGTAGAGTGATTAGGAGTCGACACCCGGGAAGCCGAGATGGAATAGATTGTGATTGAGCCTGGAATGCCATAAGCATTGGAGACCAAAAGATTTCCAAAAGTTTGACAAGATAGGTTGAACCAGACCCGACCAATGGGCGAGCAAGCTTGCACATGAGATCGGGAGGCGGTTAGTGAAAGGCTGTGATGGGTTGAAGCCAAAGGTGGCTGCAAGAGTTCATCTCCTGCAATTCGAGGAAAAAAACAATCGTCCTCTTACAATCCATGAGATAGTCGATATGATTTGCCTGGATGCACGTGGCCGAGGGTGGAGTTTACGAGTTCATCTCCTGGAGTTCCTAGAGAATACGCTCTTCTGTGCCGTTACAAACCAAGCCAAGGGTTTTGCAAATGTTGAGAGTATAATTTAAGTCAACTTAGGAGGTGCATGGAGATGTTTCTGGTACTTGGGAGATGACAGGTTTTCTAGACTTTTGTTTTTTCCGATGAGGAGGTTGTGTTTTTTTCTTTTAAGGAGTTGTTGTCACAATTGAATTGATTATTGTGCTTAGGGTTTATAACTGCTCTCTTAATTCTAGTTTGTGACGTGTGTTGTAGCTTTGAGAAATTATTGCATGATCCAAATTGCATTGTGGGTAGTTTTCGGATGACCAGCTTGTTTGCTTGTGCATCCATGGAATCCACATGGTCCTTCTTGTCTCCAATAAGTTTTCCTACTATTTTGATGATGTTCGACTAAAAACCCTAGCTAAAAATTAGGTAAATCATTTTTTTATTTTTTATTTTAACATTTTGAGAGGAAAATAACTAGGGAACCCTAGCAAAATGATTTTGATAATCAGAGAGGGAATTCTATTCCCTAGCAAAATTAAAAATATAAATTTCAAAAAAAAAATTGCTATGGTTTCCCCACTAATTTTCTTAAATAAAAACAAGCGGGAATAAAAAAAAATCGCACCCAAGCTCTTGCCAAGTTATCCACAAAAAATATTTTTTCCTCTCTAAATTTCCTATCAAAATTAAATTTAACAAAGAAAATTTTGTTCCCTCTCTAAATTCCCTAACAATGCAATTATTTTTTTTTTGTAGATTGTAGCTAAACAACGTTGGAACAATTTGTGAGCCTCATAACAAATAATTGCAACCATCAAGGCCAATGCTCACCAAATGTGATGCAGGGAGCAGAAAAGATGGGAATGGATAATTTGAACCATCAATTAATTTAAACATTAATCGATTACTGTTTACCAAATGTGTGATATGTCATTGGGATCAGAAAAGATGGGTACGGAAGAAATAGTCAGTTGCGATGCGCCCAAAGATGACAATGATTTTAGTCATGCTTGTTGTATAATAAAGAATAAAATAAGTGGCATAGATGATGTGCTTGTGACAGTTGAACTCAAAGCGAATGATAATGGGTTTCCTTGCATGAGTATTGGTCCACACATATGATGTAGGCCAAGACCATACTATACGTTGAAGAGTGATAGGACGAGTAGACAAAGGAAACAGTTGAACAACGTATGAATGCGCAAGAGGTTGGCAAAAAGATGGGGCGGAGATCGACCATGGGGTCACAATGGGTGCGCACAGGTCTAGACCAGCCTTGGGAACCGGTAGTGGAGATCCCAATAACTCCTGCCTCACAGGATGCGCAAGAGGTTGGCAAAAAGATTCCATCGGTTCCAAAGCGTAAGAGGGAGACTGTGTCAGTGGAGGAGGTAGCTTAGGGGTTTGAGGAAGCTAATGGAGCAAAAAACATGCAACAAACGAACCTGGCAGTTCAGGTTCGCTAAGGTCCATGATCGGAATGGTTGGGGGCTGCCGTGGGAGGTCCGGTTTGCGGTTAGTTCGGATAAGAAGATCACTAGTTTGGCAGGTTAAGAGAGAGTTGTCAGGGTGGATGCTTGCAGGCATCAGTCAAGCCGGAGGGAAGGGTTTTCTCAGTGCCTCTGGTTTTAGTGATTATGACGTCTTGACTATATTTGCCTACGAGGTTTTTGGTTCTTAGAGATGGTTATGGTTTATTTCTGTTTTTGTTTTTAGTTCCTTTACTTTGCATGAATTTAGATTTGGTTTATGTTTCGTTACAGTATGTACTGACTGCTTTAATTAATGGATTTACATCCCCTTCAAAAAAAAATATTTAGAGTAACAAAGCCATATCCAATTTACAAATATAGGTGACAAGCCAGAGGACCAACTTATTTTCAATTTGCTTCAAAAGGCTTGAACAAACAAGGCCTGGGCTTTCTCTTGCCCCATCTATTGGGTTTGGGTCCAAAACCTTTTTATCCTCTCAATATTGCCATTTGCTTGCTTTGGGCAGTAGTAATTTGGGCTTGATAAAAGTTGTAAGTTAAGCATATACAAAACCAACTGTCATAATTATTTTGTCTTCACATAAAGAGGCACACTTTCTATTTGAGATTTTCAGTTTGTAAGGGCTAGAGAAATTATGAGAAAAAGGAGGAAATTACTTTTTATTGTGTAGTTGAAGGACTAAATATACCTCCATTTCACGGACATGCAATAACTCATATTTATGACGTGTCAATCGTAGTACATATGTTTATTTATCTCGATTCTTTCCATGTAAATTAAATGAAAATGTCAATTGTTAAGAGTGATACGCTATCAGAAGAGACTAAAAAGCTCGCAAAAAGTGTGATAGAAGGCGAGATGATGTACGTATTAAAAGAAGTTAAAAAAATGCTATACATAGTTCAACTCTTGTCACCAACTCATAGACAAAGGAAATCAGACTCTCCATTTAAGATTGTCGGTTTAAAATGCTGAGAGAAGTTAATATAGAAGGATATATCTATTCATCACTGTATAGTTACTTTGTTTTGTCTCCATTATTTTAAATCAGTTTAGCTACACAATAGGAGATATCTCACTTCTTCTAATTCAAAATCTCACACCACCCAATTCATTAAGAATTTTATCCACGATTTTTCATAAAAAGATGCGTGTCTTGACGATTAAGACGTTGTGCATCCATGTTCGACAAAAAAGAAAACATACTATTATGACACGACATCATTGTCACTTCTCTATCTCATGTGTCTTCGTGTAAATCATATAAAGAACGATGATCGTAAAACAATAGCATGCTATCAGAATAGGAGACCGAACAAAGTTTTCAAATAGCAGAATGAACAGAACGCCGCACGTGTAAAAGAAGTTAAAATGTTTGACCCATGAGTTCAGTGATAAATAGATGAACACTTGTCCCTTTGGTGTACCATGTCTTTCTACTTCATTGCACATAGATTCTCTATTTTGGACCTCAACTTGAAGGACCACATGTGCAAGCTGTCTGATTCAAAAGTTTCATGGACCTATTGGGCCATTTTCTTGAAATTATTGGCTTTCTGGTCGGATCATCACTTTTTCTCACCCAACCAAACCTCTCAATCTAATTTTCAACTTCATTCTCTACCAAGTTGTTGTCCCTAGCTTTCACACAATATTATTACTCATTATTGTTGTGAATTTCTGGTCATTACTCATGAGACAACATTGAGCCCACTCCTGAATTGATAGGCCCTTGTCAAGATTTTTATTGATAAAATATAGAAAGTATTTGATGCAATGTCAGTGTGAAATAATGTGAATTATGAGTATGTCAGTTTAAATTTTAAGTTTTCAAATGTTTCAATGTGGCACGTGATGAATTAGAAAGTCTATCAACGATAGTGCTTGAGTTTGAGAATGATCCAAAAACATGTTCTGAAATAAAAAATATTCAATGATTGATTTAAACAAAGTTTACAACTATATTTATAAATCGACAATAAAAGATAATAATAGCACAATACGTCTTATCATCAACATTATTTAATTGTGATAAACTATATCCATATATATATATATATATTGCATGCAAATAAGAGAATATTTGTATTATCCACAAAATTTATGTGGAGCAAACTCATCTTTCTCATGTTTGGGTTAAATTTATAAATACTATTGAATTATAATAGTTACAACTTACATGTATATATGCTTGAAATGATGGGTTTAAACCATTTTTTTCTCTCTCTCTTTTAAAATGTTCT
This sequence comes from Pelargonium nanum, assembly GCA_036897485.1. Lineage (NCBI taxonomy): Eukaryota > Viridiplantae > Streptophyta > Magnoliopsida > Geraniales > Geraniaceae > Pelargonium > Pelargonium nanum. Next base: position 14,255 of record JAYMTF010002049.1, on the reverse strand, counting down.
AAATATTGTACAAAATTATTTATATAAAATAATGTGTCAAATAATGAGATATGATACATCATTTATTTTACTGGTGACTTGGTTAAATTACAATACGCCACATGTATCGTATGACTTATAATTTCAGGCGCTCGTGCAAGAAATTTATGGGAGGATAGTGATATCATATATGTGAGTTGTCATTCGTTCAAACTTAATTTTGAACTAAAAAATATAAAATATACATTTATCGTGTAGATTGTTTCATCACTTTGTACATGAAATTTTGTACAAATTTGGGAATTTAGGATTTTTGAAGACTATTGTATTTTCCACCTAATTTTATTTCACAAACGTACACATCTAGAGATAATAGTTTACAAACAATAGAAAAATTGAAATGAATGATTAGTTATATCTAATGAAGATTATTTTGAAGCAAACTAGTAAACATTAGACATCACTAGAGAACTTTCGGCCGCAAAAAAAAAAAAAAAAAAAAAAAAAAAAGCCAATGGTCGCTATGAAGTTTGAAAATCTCAATAATTGTATAAAGAAAACTTTCAAGAATTTCATGAAAGTTATCAATTCATTTTCATTGTAATGATTTTCCTAGAGAAATATTTATTTTCATGTATGTTAATTATTATGTCATTTTTGAACTAGCAACATTCCTTTCTAGCCGTCAATAACAAAAATCTCGGCTTAGCAATGATGAATAAAGTTAAAATGAGGCATTCAGTTATCTGAAATTTGGTTTTAATCGAGTTGTCAAAGTTACAATACAATAATATATTATATTTCATTTTTACGAAACTATCATTTCAAGCTCATAACGGCTATATTCTTCCTAAAATTGATACATATTCGAAATGAAAATATATTGTGTGGATTTTATGACTTTCTTTAATCCTATAATCGCATGGTGCTTAGTCGTTTACCAACATCCTCCAAACAACTTGAGTTTTCTTCTAAATCTTATAACTCGTGAGGACCTATTTTTGTTTGCAGAAGTTAGGCCCTTTTTTGTGGGTATCAACATGATGTTGTTTTTATTCCTTATAAACCAAAACAAACAAATAAAATTATTCGTTTAATTTGAAAACTTAATTGAGATTATCATTTACTTATCACATCCGTTTAAACTTAGAGGTCACGAGTTTAAATCTCAAGTTAACTTAAGAATGGAATATCTATGATTGCAAAAAAATTTGTCTGATTTTCGTTGTCATCAATTCTTCTCGAAGAATTATATGTAAACATCACGATATAATCTTATATCGCAAACACAGTATGGACCAAATATGTTTCTTAAGTGTTAAAAATCTATTTTCTAACAAATAATTTTTTTTAAGGTTGGAATTTCTCGATCTCAAACCTAGTTTATTGCGTGGGAGCTTCTACTAAATGTTGTCAAAGTAGTGTATGCAACATTTATGGATCTAGATGAAGTGAAAAGGAACATATCATATATAGAGTTTCTATACCAAGTTATTTTGTACAATCATTGTAAATCAATCTGTGTCAATCACATTTATAATTGTAATAGAATAGTGTCCTTTTTACTATAAAGGAGTTTTCTAGGTTTTTTCAAGTGTTGTGAAGTACAATGAACCTAGCAACAATGTCAAAAGTTTTTTTTAGTTGTGATAGTCTCTCTTTAGTTCTCATCCACTCAAAGACTACAAACTATAGACGAAATATTGGAAAATTTGCAAATAATGTAGTGTTGAGTTTTGACAATGTGATCATTTTGTAAAAGCCAAGCCGCAAATTAAGATGCCAATCAAGTTTGAGCCCAAAAAGGTTGCAAGTTGCTTTCAACTTCAACCAATTACAAACTGCCCAAACTAATTATATTGTTTTATAATTTAATAGTAATAAGTTTCTTTTATTTATGATAAATGGCAAAGAAGAGAAGCTTTAGTTTCTGATTTGATGGTTGAGATTGTGGTGAGGGAATGATTTGATAATGACAATGAAGCAATGAAAAATGATCTTTTCTAGCATGCATTAGATTAAATTGAAATCTTTCTTAGATAGTGGAATTTATTTGACATATATGTATATAAAAATTCAACTTGATGCTATTTTAGGTTGTTCGAGAACCTTGTAAAGGTAATCTTTGTTCATTATATTAAGTGGTTCACTAGTAGAAAAGTAGCCAATGACCAATGTAATGGACTATTTATTTTGAAAGTTTCTTTTTGTAGAATGGTGGAATTAATGTTGTTTGAGAAATACAGTTTTTTTTGTTGCTTAAAGTTATAGGGTTAATTAGTTTTGTCTCTCTTTGACAAACACTTTTTTTTTTGTTTGGGCCTCTAATTAGGGTTTAGAATGATTCGAGCCATTGGATTCATCTATTTTTTTTAATTAAACCAACATTATCGGTTGTAGCCGATTTTGATATGTCACGTCAACATAGGGTGACACGTCATCATCATGTCACCTAAGATTTTAGACCATGTCAACCTTCAGTTGCAAAAGATGGAACAAAAACGTTTCATTTTTTGAGACACACCCGAAATGACGTTGTTTTGACGTTCTTACCTAAAAAAATGAAACGCTATTGTTCCATCTATCACAGTTACAGTCCGACATGTACTGCTGACGTGGTCTAAAATCTTAGGTGGCTTGATGATGTGTCCTATCAAAATCGACTATAACCTGTAACGTGAGTTTAATTAAAAATATTTGGAGACCATGGGCTCCAAACAATCTAAACTTTAATTAGGGGCTAAAACTAAAAAAAATGTCAGTACATGAAAGAAAGGCAAAACCAATTAACCTTAAGTTGTTATTATTATTATTATTATTATTATTATTTGTTGCTTTTAAAAATGAGCTAAACAAAGCATGCATGTGTTAGGATTTGCAAGAGGGAGAAACAAAAGGAATGTGGTCCAACCAAATTGCAAGTATTGGATTGTAGACACCTAACTCTGCAAATTTAGTACAAAAATGGATGAATGTGTTCATTACTCAAGCACTTCATAAACATTCAGTGCCCTAGCTCCAGCTGAAGCAGAAATTAGGCTAAAGTGGTCACACAATCTTTTTACATTTATACCACTAGGACCAATGTCAAACCCTGTAGTTTGAAAGCATATTCTACCTTTGTGTATCATCACTTTTTCTTCCATTATTCTCACTTTTGTTTATCAATGACTCATTTTCTTGCGATGTCGTTGGTTTTAATTTTAATAACCGTCTTTACAATTACTCATATATATAATTTAAATTTTAAAAAACTTAGAAATGTTGAAGGGTTATACGTTTTTGTTCTCTTGAGTTGTTCAAAATTTTGATAAAATAAAAAATTTCTACACATTTAATAAATCATAGTTTTCTCCCCTCTTATGAATTTAAAAAATGTTTTCTCATATGAGTCCTAGAGGTTAAACCGGTACCTCATTTTTTGTCATTCCAAGAGTGATCACATTAAACGAATAAATCACCAAGGTAAAACTTATGCTTCATGAATAGTTTAGGGGTAAATAAAAATTTAACATAATTTTGAATTTCTGTGTTCTTCTAGACATATACGCATATCAGATGAGTACTCGTCACGCATTAGATTCATTCGGACCATGCATGATGCACGCTAATGGATGGAACTCTCGACAGATGTACGAGTGATTCCTCTTCATCCGTTATTTTCATAAAAGATGCATACCCGACAACAAAGATAATTTTGTGAGGATGTCCCATCACACTAATGATTAAAGAAAATGAAAGGAATAAGACTACATCTCCTCAAGCATTGCTGATCGTAGGTGCATGTATTGTGAGGTGGCATGATTGATAGCTTTGAAGGTGACTACATATAGATTATGGCTCACTTTTGAGTGCAACATATTCACTATATATTCATGAAAACAAGAGAATATCTTTTGAAAACGAAGAGAGGAAGGAAATTATATATGGCATATGCTTCCTAGAGTGGATATCATCGGCACTCAAGGCATGCCCAAACCAAATAAGAATAAATTTAGTGGTCCAAAATTGGATTTTTCTTTTAATGAAAAAGGTTAGTACGGGAATTATGGAACCTAGCTAGTGTCATATTCGTGTATATATATGATGTACTAAGTGGGAAATGGAGGGGATTTGGATTTACTTTACCTTGGCTATTGGAAGAAGGGAAAAGTCAAGAGAAATTGGGTTTATTTGATGGAAAAAGAAAAGAAAAGAGAGATGGAGTGTGTCGCGTTGTTTTCTTATTGGAAGTGGGTTTGATGATGTCACACACGTGTTATGATACTGTCATGAACTCAAATAGTGATATTAATCATATGATGATGTTATGTTGATTTGGCATCTTGCCTCATTGATAAAGTGTTGATGATGTCATTGTGATGGCGCAGTGATGATATCATCAGCTTATGATCTTCGACACACTAAGCCCTTGGAAAGTTGCCAAAGGACCAATCCTAAGAGGATGCCCTGGGGTGTATCATATCTAGGGTTTTCACAAGTACTTACCCATGAGCATAGTATGATGGTTTCGGGAGGTTACTAATTGAGCTTGTCTCTAATATAATTGTTTTAGGGGCTCAAACGTGTCAATGGCTCAGGAACCCAAGTGATTTGATGCCCCAGGATGGACTTGAGACTAGAGGTGTGACCTTGAAGGCCTTAAAGTGCGCATGCATGAGTGCGCACATATCTTGAAGGCGCACATATGACGGGGTGTGTGTGGTACATGCATCTTGGAGGCACGCATACGGGAAATGGCTTCAAGTTTACAATGGGTTGTAGGGGTCTCATGCGTAGCATTGCATAAGGGTCAAAGATTCATGAAAAGGTCCATTGTCAAGCGCACATAGCCTTGAGGCCATGTGAGAGGGTTAGAGAGGTGTTGTAAAGGTTCTGAATGGTCCATGAGGCAACCAATGATCTATAAGGGGTAGTGAAACCTTTCTGGCAGTCACTTGAAGTGAGGGTTCCTATGCGACATGTTTAAAAGCGCTCTAATGGGGATTTGGATAGACGACGATGCTCATTTTAGTCAGGCCTTCTCCTAAGGAAGTGAAGACAATGTCATGAATGCGCTTGTAGTACACGTATTGGCTTAGTAATGAACGATTTTTTATTTTATGAATTTTCATGTATCATTAATAGTGACTATAATAGTAGCATGATTTCTTATTACCTAATCGAAGGCCTTAAGTTTTAAATTCGATTTGTAAAGTTATGTGAAGGCTAGCATTGTGCACAAAGTTTTGAGGTGAAATGTTTTATTTTGCATGCTATATTCGTTTATAAGGTAAAAAATGAAAAGTGATATATTCATAAGATATTATCCATGAATATTTTGATTGACATGACAACATATTTGATAATAATTATCGAATTTGTTACTCATACGGTCCACATATTAAAAATGCAAAGTGTTGGGTAGACATCCAATCTAACAACAATATGTACTAAATACATAATTTTCTCAATTTGCCAACCTATAGATTCATTGCTTGTGACCCTTTTATGGTCAAAATGTTGTTAAAAGCCAATCACAGTCCATAGTGTACAAATTTACATAATAGGGAAATATTTTTTAGTGAAGAGAAGAGGGTGAAAATTTGGAAATCATTTGATGGGAAATGGTGCCCCACTTCATTTACATTATAAGACATCCCCAATACTTGTATGACATTGACATGGCCTTACATTATCCACAAACCATAGGCTTATATGCTATAGCATAAGGCTACCATTGTACACAATTATTGGTGGAGCTATGATCACTTTCATTATTCTATCTTGTTATTTCTAAATTTCCTTAAGTAATGTACATTAATAACTATGATTTGAACATAAAATGTAGGATAAATTTATTGATATGTATATAAAAATGAAAAATAATTGTCACAATTTTATTTAGTCTAGGGCAAGACAAATCAATAAAATAGTAACAACTCATTACTTATTAAATTGTCATTTGTACTTACCTCAATAAATTTATAGGAGCAGAGCAGTTTAGTGAAATATCATAATCTTAACAATGATTTAATATACGTTTTTTTTATGTAAAAAGTCGATTAATAATATTGTCAGTTTGTTTGAAATAGTTCTTCACTTTTACGTTTGATAATTACTCGTGTGTACGTGATTGAACAAATAATTGGACCAACTTACTAAATGAGAGAGTTGGGCATATCATAATTCAATGACATGGATTCCCTTTGTTGAAGGGGAAGGAAAGGGATGGATTGATGGAGATAGTGAAATGCACTTGGATGGTCAAATATGAATTCTCTTTGAGAATGACATGGCTTTTTGAGTAAACATCTCTCTCACTCTATGAATCTTCTTGTGATCAATAAAGAAGCCCTTTTTATTTGTGTTTGTGGGGAAGCTATAGGTGGGGACTCTCTCAAGTCTCTAACACTCCAAAATACAAAAATAAGAAAATAAAATAATGGAATCTCTTCTTTATCTTGAAATATAAGAAGCTACCTTGAACCTTGCCTATCTTTTTAGTTATGAAAGCTAAATCACTTGGTTACACTTTTAGGACATTGAACTAACCTTGTCAATAATCATGCATGCCCCTTCTAAGGCCACAATTTAGAGGCACATTGAATGTATGACCAAATACATTAGAGAAAATTTGGCCAACCTATACTACCAAATTGCCTTTGGCAAATGGTTTGGTTTTTGATGCATACTTATAGCTTGTTTGACTTTATAGAACTTATGGCTAAATCTAATTATTTTTGCACATGTCAAATAAATGCAGATACAATGAAGGAAGATGCAACAACAACAACTACTACTACTAATTTTGTGAACAAGAAATTTAAGTTGTTGGGTGTTAGGTTTTGATGCAGCCCTAAAGCTTGTTTGACCATATTAAAACTTAATTATTATTAAAAAGTTGCACATGTCAAATAAATGTTGAGAAAGTACCAGAGGACGATGCAAAAACTTAACAAATTTACATCTAAGTTATTAATACAAACAAATTTGAAAAGACTAAATTAAGTTCAATATCATTCAAATGAACAACTTTTTTATAGATAAATTATGTGTGTCTAACAAGGAGTCTAAACCAAGTGGTATTTGACTAAGATTATTTAAAAAATGAGATTGTGACACCTCATTAAAAATCTACATTTAAGAATAGTTTCGCTCTCATAAATTCAGTGTATATGAGCGAACCAATCATAGCTAAAGAGGTGGTTGGCAGAGTAGTCCAAAAGGTTGTCTTGAACGTCATGTTGATGGTACACTCTCCCAAGATGTTAACAAAGCGGTGCAGGATGAGTTGCTCGCGATACGTTGGGCAGAGTTTGGGGTAGAAGTTGGGTCATTAGGTCAGGTTGGGGAGAAGTTCAGGTTGTGGGGTTATGACAGTCTGAGAAGCTTTTGATTGGTTAGTGTCCTGAGGGTGGCATTATTGAGTCAATTTCGTTGTCAATTGTCTGTGCTCTTCAAGTTATGGGAAAGATTTTCAGTGTCTTTGACTTGATTATTCAAGCTTAGTGGGTTAACTTGTGCCTTCGGTTTGATAATTTCATATATTTTAGCTACTATGGCCCAGTTTGATAGTGTCATTCTAGTAGGTCTGCAAACCAAGTAAGTCATATAATTTAGGTAGGTTCTCGGTCTTTTTGTCAGACTCGTCTGGAGGGATTGTTTTGCGATTCCCCATTTTATCTGTGTTGTATTAGCTGTTGATTTGGTGTTTAAATATAATGATATTTTTTGGTTAAAAAAATGTCACTACATAGTTTTAAGTTCAAAATAGCTTGCATACTATTAACTATTTAAAACTCATTTATTTATCATTGCGTCATTGTCACAACATTGTCCAAGTTTTATTTAGTTACAAAATCCTCGTCATGTACAAATCGCGAGATATCATCTCTATTGATTTGGTTAAATTTGATCGCATAATATTTTTTGATGCGATATTTTTCCTTTATAAATCTTCTATTCGATGAGATGAAGAGCCTTTAAATTTTATTAATGACAATGTTGTTGCAATACACATAAGAAAATAAATAATTGGCAAACCAAAACTTGAAGGTCATTGAAGAAAACCTCTCCCATAGCTTATGAACATCAATATACATGAATGATGATAAGCTGCATTAATTTGGGCAGTTGTTGGCACTCTTAAAACCAGGAGATCTTGAGGATGAAGTGAACAAACCTAATTGATTTCCATATATAGAAAGGTGAGTCAACTTTTTCAAACCTATTTCTTCAACTTTTGCAAGACAAAAACCCTAATATATGCTAAAATTGGGGGACTAGTTGACTAAATATTAATTGGCTTTGCAATTCCTTTTCTCAAATAGCTCAAGCCTATTATCAGCCAACTTGGTTTTGTATGCAGAACTTTTGTACTCAAACCATGTGAACTCCTTGTACAAGCTCTTCTCTCCTCCTTCTCCCACTATTGATGCCAATGGTGTTATCTTCTCACCCAATGGTGGGCCTCCAAAATAGATAATTGAAACTCTTGATTTGCTGTGGTCAGGCAATACCCTATGCTTCACACTCTTAAACCTCCCATTAGTCATCACCTAAAAAACACCAACACCACCAACAACAATTCAATTAGTATTAGGAAAAAGAAGAGGATAGAGGGACCAAAGTAGTAGAATACTAAAACCCATGTTGAAGAGACTTCATGAAAGATAAAAAAACCCCACAAACATATGGTCTAAAACTTAATTGAAAACGTGACGTAAACGTGAAAACCAGTCACATCTCTTACATTCTCAGACATATTGATTATCTGACTTGAAGTTTGTTGTAAAAACTATTATTGACCCAAATTTCAATCTTAACCATATTTTCAAGAGAAGAAACAATTCTCGATAATCGGACTCAACATCACTTTTACTTTTGACATAAGACTGTTTCCTAACTCAAACAAATCTTATCTCCTCTCAAAATGACTTTTTACTTGACTGAAACGCTTGAACGCACGTCCATGAAGAAAGTGAAATACACAACTTGTGCTTCAAATATCAAAAAAGGAATGGAATTGTATTGTGTAGTACCTGCAAGAGATCACCAACATTGATGAAAAAAGAGTCCTGGTCAGATGGGACTGAAACCCAAGTGCCATCTCTGAGACATATTTGGAGACCTGAAGTGTTGTTGGATCTCAGGACAGAAACAATCTGAGGGTCTGTGTGCTCTCCAAACCCTACCAAGTTTCTACCACTCAATGCTTGGAGCTCTGGGCATGGTGGATAGTGATTAACCCTAAAAAATGAGTCACTTTTCTCATCCCTAACATGCTTGCTGAACTCATTTTTTGGCTCAATCTTCAGCCCCTCTGCTATCTTTTCTAGTACTTCACATGTCAATTGCTTCACAGCTCTTATATAATCATTGACGGCTCTTCTATGTACCAAAAAAAGAAACAGAAACCAAAGTCAAGAAACAGAGCATATCAAGAAACAGAGCAAAACAGAGCATTATCAAGAAACAGAGCAAAACAGAGTCATTGGGGAAAATTACCTGAAATTTTCTGGGTTTGATTGGAAAACAGAGTGGGTCTTGTGAGAGATGGTCTCAGGGTTGGTGTTAAGGAGGATATATTCGATCCAACCCATGTCGCCGTTGGGTCCAATTCGCTTGTTCCCATAGCCGAAAGGGTCCGGAGGGCCTGCCCTGTCCTTCTCAGACTGGGGAGAGTTGAAGAAATTGAGGGAGAGAGCTTCGAGTCGGGTCATGAGCTCCATTGGGACTCCATGATTGACCACCTTGAAGAACCCGAATTCCTCGCAGACCTTGACGAGAAGGTCCTTGGAATTGGGGTCCGAGAGGTCGATTACTGGAATTCCATTGAACACAGAGATGGGTCTGTTGCTGCATGATTTGATTAGAGAGAAATGGTCTAATGCTGGCTGGGATTGAACCACCATGGTTGATGGGTTTTGGGGGGCAGAGCAAAAACAGAGGAAAACAGAGGATGCAAGAAGAAGGAGAAAACAGAGGATTGCTTGTGCATGAAGAGGAGAGTAACTATAAGAAGAGAAGGGACATGTGGCTTTGTGAGGTTGATGAATCTTTTGGGGGAGAAAATGAGAAACTTTGGCTCCTTTTTATACTATTTTGTGCCCATTTTGTAACTTTCAAAATCTCAACTATTAAATAAAAGAATGCAAATATTTATTCTTCTTTTTCCTTACTTGAATCATAACACTTTTAGTGTAGGTTATATACTTTCTAAGTTAACACATTAATATTACTTTCAAAAAAAAAAAGTTAACGCATTAATATTATATTATTATCAACAACATTTCTCGTAAAATCTTCTATGTTTTCAAATTGATTACATAGGAACTTGATTTTCACATGCCAGTTAATGTCTTGATCCTCAAATATAACATTTAAGACATTGTGTTACGATTGTTTTTAATAACATATGTTAGAGTCGTATTTTTTGTTTTCTTACGCTTTTAATTTATACAGAATAGAATAACATGATATTTGAGATAAAAAAAATATCACGATATTATTCAAAATCCCAAGCCATTAACTAGGCTTGCAAAACATTACTTCCTTTCCCTTAATTTGTATGATGAAAGAACAATAGAAGACTACAATTACAATAGGGGCATATATGGTAAAAATCATTCAAATTTCAATCATTTCCTAAACTTGCAAAACGTTACCCCTTTTCTTTTTTTATTTATTAAGAAGGATGATTTCATTTACCATGTAGGGCTTTCAAGATTTAAAAAAAAAAAATCAAAAATTTATTTCCATACTCCAATAATTTATTGAACTTTTATATTTTTGTTCTTATATGTATGATGATATTATTTACGATAGAATAAGAGAATTTTAGGAAAGAAATCACATTTTTATTTTAAAATTTCAAACTATTATTTTGAAAGTAAGATATTGTTTAGTAACTCTACTACCCCATTTAATGTGCCACCTACAATAAAAGTGGAACTCTGATTTGAGTAACTTTGTAAAATATAACGACTTTAAAGTAGATCTTATCTTCCCTCCTTAAAGAAGTTTCTTTTCTATAGTAGCTTGGAAGTTCCTTCAGTATAAAATGAGCTCTTAAATGAGGAGAGAAACATTGAGTTGATCTGATATTAGTTTGGTCCATCTGACTATTTGAAATATTGTTAATTGGTATGTTAAGAATTGTTATATTCAACCTGAATTTACTCTTCGTCGACCTTGCTTTCACTAATATTCATTTTTTTCATTTTATAAATTTGCTCATCATTTCAATTTTTATTTTCCTAACCTATATTGTTTTTTTTTATAAAAAAAACATAATTTTTTTTATCAAACTCTTTTTCATCTTTTTTTTTTAAAAAAAACAACTCCTTCCAATTTTGAAGCAGAGTTATTAAGCAAGCACTAAAACATTATTTTCTTTGTTTCCTTGGTTGCATGATAAAAAAAATCATTTACTTAGCATTAGATTAATAAGGATTGATGTAATAATGAAGTAAGTATCAAACAAATTAATTAATAAATAAAATCATATACTCAACCTTTTTCTTGTCATTTTGAAGCATGCAATTTCTTTTCTGTCTTTCTATCCGTCAATTTGTACTTGAATTCTTTTTTATTTGCCTTTTGACTTATTCAATAACTTTTCCCATTGCGTTGTGTAATGAAACTCTATTATTCAATTAGTCAACTATAAATTTTGCATGAATATTAGAGGTATCACATGGGTTTTCACCTTTTTTAGTAACAATATTTAATTTTCTACTTTAATGAATAGATTCACATTTTCAAATAAAATACAAAAAAAAAATATCCGCTTGATTTTCACAATTATAAGCATTGATTGAACTTATAAACATTACGAGTAAGATAACTTTTGAGAATAAAAAATCCAAACTGCCACTACATTAAAAAAAACTCATTTATTCACCCAAGTGAATTTGTGGGAGCGGAGCGATTCGCTGGACCCAAGTATTTTGATGATGTGTCATAACCTTATTAGTAGCTTACTTTAAGCCAAATAACTATTGGCTTAGGATTTTTGCGCTCGTAACTTTTGTAGTAATACATTTTTTTGTCAATTTATAAACGAAAAAAATACGTGTTCATCAATTAGTTATCAATATATGAAAAGAATAAAAAAAATAAATTATGTCAATTAAAAAAGATTCCCTAATAAAATTGCCCACATGTATTTTTTTATTAAGCCAAGTAAAAGAAAGAGTTTCTAATTTAAAATGTGAAAGGATGGTTCCATGTGGGGCTATAGAAAAGAAAACGATTTGAGCACCCCATTTTATGGGCAAAATAAATCTTATTGAATACAAAAAATTTAAGTTTCATGCTCTCGGACGTATTATAAAGTTTAGGTCACATCTGGACAGGTTTGGAGCAGATTTTATATTTTGTAAAATTATTTTTGTTTTAAATAATTATTTACTCGCGTCTTGTTACGATATAAAAGTTACAATTTCCAAATAAAAGAAAATATAGTACATACAAAATTTATATATCAAAAGCACTAAGAGACGAATTCAGAAATTTTATTCAGCAGATGTATACTTTAAACTCATTTATATGACAAATAAACAATTTAATTATTATTGAACTGCCAACTCAAAAATGTGTAGAAATAATGGAAACTATATTGAAACAAATTTATAACTCACGGGTCATACTCGAAATTAACGAAAATTTTGTGAATTTTATTTTAAGGATAAACATGAAAAATAAAGGTCATAATTTAAAACAAACAAAATTGGGGCAACTATTCACAATTTGACATTGCTCTATAGGTGGATCCGCAGCAGAAGCTATCTTTGCAACGGTATTAGATATTTAGTATTGGTAAAAGACCCGACTTGGTGCCTAAACTTTTTTAATTCAAAATAGTCTCTTAATGTTTTAACCTAATTTGATCATTTAATTTTTGATATAAGTTTAATGGCAAGGACCATTTGGTAACACTAATGTGATTTAAAGTCGCTGCCACATCAGCTAAATAGGAACTTGAAGTCACTTGCATCTTTGGTATAAAAGAAAAACCATAACTTCTCGGCAAAACTCTTTTTTTTTTTCTCCTTGAAGTTAGTATTTCGGGAAGTCATTTTCTCCTCTCTTTTTTTGGAGAGGGGGAGGGGGAGGGGGCGGGGGAGGGAGATGAGGATGAGGATGGGGAATTTGGTATCAATCTTTCATTCTCTAGCAACTTGTTTGAGGACTCTCTCAAAAGACTGGTGTTGTAGGTTCGAACCACTAAAATGTTAGACTTACTGTTAGAATCTAATATTAAAAGTATAAATGAGAACTACAACTATCTCTTTGAGCTTTTAATTGAATTGATCCTCTACCATGGTTTCAGAGCATGTGTGCCCCAAGGTCACAACACACCCCAAAAATGCAGAATTTTTTAAATCTATCTATTTGGAGTTTCTACATGTCTTTTCTTCCACAATGGGCTCTCTACCATTTCTATTCGGCATACCTATATAGTTATAATGGGAATGAGCTCTATGCTCTCTTACTGGTCCGTCCGAAAAGTTAAAACTGAAATGAAATCTACTCTATATCTACCTCTAATCGGTTCACATGCAAAGTAATAACAAGATTACACGTGAGTAGGCGTGTTAAAATATAAGATTAAAAGTAGAAATGGGAACTACAATTATATATCAGCTTAAGCTTTTAGTTGAGTTAATCCTCTGACACTTAGTTTTTCTGTATCTTCAAATTAGCTTAATGTTTGGTCTAGATTGTGTTTTGTGAAAGTAGAGCTTGAGTTATTTTCAACTGATATGGTGTTATCTTATATTCAACATGTTGTTTATAATGTGTTTGAATGATTTGAAGTGATTATGTGAATCTTTGATATTCGTTAATGATTGAAATGTTTAATGTTCATAAGTTTGATCAACCTGATATGAAATCTAGTCAACCTTTGTTAAACTGTAATGTTTGCGCATTGACATTAAATCAAATAATAGAATGACGACCTAATTACCTACCTAGGTTGACCTAACTTTCACTAATTTCATATGGTTATTATTTTATTTGCAACAAATAAACAAATAAATAAATATGTAATGTTTTACATTATTAATCGTTTTGGTGATAGATAGAGAAAAAAAAAAGATAATAATCTCTTTCTTTATACCGATATGAAAAATGTTTACTCTATTCTTCGTCAATTATTATAGCTTCTCTCCCATGAATAATATTGAAGGCAAATATTAGGGCCCGTTTAGTTATGGAAAATAGTTTTCATTTTCTGTTTTCTGTTTTCTGTTCTCTATGGAAAACTAGAAAACTTATTTAGTTGG